>JAJEJO010000216.1:6839-211935 GCA_020662805.1 Glaucomys volans
TTTATTTATTTATTTATTTATTTATTTTTATTTGTTCTTTTTAGTTATACCTGACAGTAGAGTGTACTTTGACATAGCATACATACATGGAATATAATTTACCATTCTTTAGTTGTACATGATATGGAGTTACAATGATTATATATTCATATATGAACATATGGAAGTTCTGTCCAATTCATTCTACTGCCTTTCTTATTCCCATTCCCCTCCTTTTCCTCCACTCCCCACTCTCCAATCCAATGAACCTACACTACCCCCCATACACAGCCTATTGTGAATCAGCATCCTCATATCAGAGAGAACATTTAGCCTTTGTTTTTTGGGATTGATTTATTTCACTTAGCATGATATTCTCCAGTTCCATCCATTTACTGGCAAATGCCATAATTTCATTCTTCTTTATGGCTAAGTTAATATTCCATTGTGTATATGTACCACATTTTCTTTTTCCATCCATCTACTGAAGAGCACCATAATGTAGCTATAATGAACTGAGCTGCTATGAATATTGCTGTGATCACATCACTATCATATGTTGATTTAACTCCTTTGGATATACACCGAGGAGTGGGATAACTGGGTCAAATGGTGGTTCCATTCCAAGTTTTCTGAGGAACCTCCATACTGTTTTTCAGAATTTTTGCACCAATTTGCAGTCCCACCAGCAATATATGCATGCGCCTTGTTCCCCACATCCCTGCCAACACTGATTGTTATTTGTATTTGTATTCTTGATTATTTGCCATTCTCATAGGAGTGAGGTGAAATTTCAGTGTAGTTTTAATTTGCAATTTCTCTAACTGCTAGTGATTCTGAACATTTTTTCATGTATTTGTTGACCATTTGTATTTTTTCTTCTATGAAATATCTGTTAAGTTCCTTTGCCCATTTATTAATTGGATTATTATTTTTTTTTCTGTTAAGTTTTTGTCCTGTAGATTAACACTCTATCTGAGGTGCAGATGGCAAAGATTTTCTCCCATTTTGTAAGCTCTCTTTCCAAGTTCTTTATTGTTTCCTTTGCTCTGAAGAAGCATTTTAGTTTGATAAAAGCCCTGTTATTGATTCTTGCTTTTGCTTCTTGTTCTTTCAGAGTCTGGTTGAGGAATTTGATTCCTAAGCCAACATGATGAAGATTTGGGCCTACATTTTTATTCTAGTAGGTGAAGGGTCTCTGGTATAATGGTTATGCCCATGATCCACTTAGAGTTGAATTTTGTGCAGGGTTAGAAATAGGGATCAAATTTCAATCTTCTACATATGGATTTCCAGTTTTTCCAGCACCATTTGCTAAAGAGGCTATCTTTTCTCCAAGGTAAGTTTATGGTGCCTTTGTCTAGTATGAGATAACTCTACCAGGGTTTGTCTCTGTCTTCTATTCTGTACCATTCATCCCCATATCTGTTTTGGTGCCAATACCATGCCGTTTTTGTTACTATACCTCTGTAGTATAATTTAAGGTCTGATATTGTGATGCCTCCTGCTTCACTTTTCTTGCTGAGAATTGCTTTGGATATTCTGAGTCTCTTATTTTTTCAAATGAATATCATGACTTCTTTTTCTGTTTCTATGAAGAAGGTCATTGAAATCTTAATATGAATTGCATTAGATTTATCTGTACAGTGCTTTTGAGAGTATGGTCATTTTGACAATATTAATTCTGCCTATCCAAGAACATGGGAGGTCTTTCCATTTTCTAAGGTCTTCTTCAATTTCTTTCTTTAGTGTGCTATAGTTTTCATTGTAGAGGTCTTTCAAAACATTTTTTAGATTGATTCCTGAATATTTTCTTGAAGCTATTGTGAATGGGACAGTTTTCCTAATTTCTCTTTCAGTAGATTCATCACAGATATATAGGAATGCAATTGATTTATGGTGTTAATTGTATATCCTGCTAGTTTGCTGAATTTATTTATGAGTTATTGAAGTTTTCTGGTGGAAATTTTTGTGTCTTCTAAATATAGAATCATGTCATGGGCAAACAGGGATAGTTTGAGTACTTCTTTTCTTATATGTATCACTTTAATTTCTTTCTTTTTCTAAATTAGTAATTATATTTTTAGTTCTATATCTTCTTTATTAGTTTGTGTTTGTAGGATCTATCTAGTGGGGATATATGTGTGTTAACATATATATTACTCCCAGTATTACTGTGTTGTGGTCTATTTGCTTCTTGAATTTGAAAAGGGTTTGATTGATGTACATATATGTTCCATTGTTTAGGGCACAAATATTTGCGATTATTAAATCTTGTTGATGTATAATTCCCTTAAGTAGTATGAAATATCCTTTGTTCCTTCTGATTAACTTTGGCTTGAAGTTCACTTTATCCGACATGTGGATAGAAACACCTGCTTCTTTACAAGATCCATGTGAATGATATGTTTTTCCCACCTTTTACCTTCAGTGTGTGGATGTCTTTGCCTATGAGGTGAGTCTCTTGGAGACAGCATGTTGTTGGGTCTTCTTTTAAATCCGATCTGCCTGTCTATGTCTTTTGATTGATGAGCTTAGGCCATTTACATTCACTGTTATTTTTGAGATATAATTTTTATTCCTTGTTGTTTTGATTTATTTCTGGTTTTCAATTTAAATTTACTTCTCCATTAATTTACTGTTCTTCTTGTGTACTTCCTCCATTTCCTGGTTTTCACTTTTATTTTTCATTTCTTCTCAAGAAATATCTTACTGAGTATGTTTGTAGTGCAAGCTTGCTACTTGTGAATTCTTGTAACTTTTGTATGTCATGTTTATCAAATCTGAAGATTAATTTTTTGCAGGGTACTCTTGGCTGGCAACCATTTTCTTTCAGAGCTTAGTGTATATATATACATACATACATATATATATATGTATGTATGTATATATATACATACATATATATATATATTTTTTTTTTTTTTTGGCTTAGTATATATTATTCCAAGACCTCTAGCTTTGAGGGTCTGAATCGAGACATCAGATGGAACCCTGTTTGGTTTCCCTCTTAATGTTATCAGTCATTTTTCTCTGTCAGCCTTTAACAGTTTATCCTTATGCTGCATGTTAGGCATTTTCATAAAAATGTGCCTTGGTATGGGTCTGTTGTAATTTTGTGTATTTGAGGTGCTGAAGCCTCTTGCATTTGATTTTTCATTTTATTCTTAGGTTTGGGAAGTTTTCTGATACTATTCACTAAAGATACTGTCCATTACTTTTGTTTGTATCTCTGAACTTTCATCTATCTAGATAAATCTTTAATTTGGTCTTTACAGGTTATCCCATATTGCTCAGAAGTTCTGTTCATGGTCTCTTAATATTTTTTCACTGTGGTCAACTTTGTTTTCAAGATTATTTATTTTGTCTTCATTGCCTGAAATTCTCTCTTCCAAGTGACCTAGTCCTTTGGTAATGCTTTCAATTGTATTTTAAGTTTGGTCTCTTGTTTCCTTCATTGTGAGAATTTCTGCTGTTTTTTTTTTTTTTTTTTTTTTTTTCAGAATCTCTGCCTCTTTATTGAAGTGATCTTTTACTTCTGTATCTTCTCTCTGATTTTATTCCTTACACTGACTTTTACTTCACAAAATAGTTTAAAAATGTACATTCTAAACTCTTTCTGACATTTCTTCCACTGTTGTGTTGATAGATTCTGTTATTGGAATATCTTGGTTGATTTGGGGCAATTTGTTCCCTTTCTTTTTTATGTTGTTTGTTTGTCTACCCATCTAACTGTATGGCTCATAGGCAGTGCATTTTCTACCCTGTGGGACTTATAGTGTCCCTGAATATTTCCAGTACATCACATTTTTCAAGCAACAAACAACATTAAAACATGTAGTTCTATGACATCTACAATGTTAATTATCACAATAAACAGAAAAGATATGATCAGTTGTCTACAATAAATACAGCAAGTTTGAAAAAGAGTTAAAAGAAGTGATATAGGATGTGAGGATTATGAGGGAGAAGGAGAGAAGACAGAAGAAAAAGTTTAAAGGAAGATGAAAGAGAGAACAATAGAGATTGGCTGTTAGCAAAGGAAAAAAGAGAATCAAGAGAAACAGATAGGTAGGAGAGAATATACATATATACGTGTATGTGTGTGTGTGTGTGTGTGTGTGTATAATTTGAATACAAATAAAAATAAAAGAATACAAAACAAAACTACACTGATCAAAACATCCTAGTTCTCGAAAAACTGATCCATGAAAAATAACTGGTTTCAAAAATGCTAGAAATGAGGGGGAAAAAACAAATCTGATTATGTATAAATGTCCATGTACTGTTAAGCTCACAATTAAACAGAAAAAAAGAGAAAAAAAAAGGAAAAAGAAAAAAAGAGAGAGAAAAAAATTCTTGATGAAAAGCTAAAGAATCCTTTTCCTTGGAGTTCAAAAGATTCTCAGCTTCTTTTCTCAGCAGTTTTAGGTGTAGTCATCTGGAGAATGATGCTCCACCCTTCAGATTGACAGAGAGATAATCTCATAGGTGGAATTCCTGGAGGCAGGGTGTAGGCTTAGGTGGACTCGGAGTTCTTCTCTGTATGCCAATTCACCTGGAGATTTTAAATCAGTGCACCTCTGGGGCCCAGAAATTACCAGTCCAAACTGGAAGACTATACAGACCCATCTCCCTTGGCTTCCACTTGTGTGATGGAAGAGATAATTCTTAGTCCCCTACATCACCTGTAGTCCTGAACTTGAGTTCAGTCTGTAAACTCAATATCTCCTGCCCCCACCTTTCCAAATTCCTGGTCAGGTGCATCTCTCTCAGCTTGTCCTGCAAGCAGGATTGGGGAAGGAGAGGTACAACTGGGTAGATGTTCATGACCACTCCACTGTGTAAACCTCTCTCCACATTTGATGTTTTCCTGGTCACTTAAGCACATTCTCTGTTGTGTAGTGTGTGTTTCCTGAGCCAAGCTCAGGTTTGCCAGAAATTGGCTCCCTTAGCTGCCAGTCCTTGCACTGTAGCTGCAAAATGGTTCCTTCCTTTGTCCTCTGGATGCCATCTGGAGAGATGGTGGCTTCTTTCCTGGACAGGGATATTGTGCATTGCACCTTTAAGTTTAGTTGGGCAAAGTCCTTCATCTCTAAATACTCCATAGCCAGACACACCTCAGGCCTCCTAACAATGTGGGTTCTTTAATTTCCTTATCCCTCCACTTTGCTGGTGGAAGGGCTACTCTGGCTGGTGTGGTGGCTGTGCCTCTGGGATTTCTTCCTTATTTTATTATAACAAACCTCTTGAATTCTTGATCTGATTTGAATGTCCAATTTCAAACTCCAGTAACGTTCCCCCACCTTTTCTTTTGTTGTTCACCACCTTACAGAGAAACTGCCTGTTTGCCCACTTGGTTTCACACCAAGGACCAACCCAGGAAAGCAACTTGCTCTATTCTGCCATCATGAAAAACCTCTAAAACTAAAAATTTTAGAAAGCTTTTAAAAAGTAAAGCAAACATACAACAGAAACAATATTAATTTCATGTAACATGAAATTTCAGAAATACAATCCCTAAGTGGAAATAAAGCATAATTAAAGTCATGTATATAACTTATCTAATAATATCAACCCATGTAAATATAAAAAGAGTTAAAATAGAGTAATTTATTCTAATATACTAAGGAAAAGTTCTATTGGATCAAGAGCTAATTTTAAAATAACAGAAGTTGAACCAATAATATGTTAACTAAGAGATTTGGACTTTGGAGATAGACAAAAAATCATTAAGAGTCCTACATTAAGCTTACAGATGTGAGTTGTTAATAGCAGCACCTTGGTTGGGCCAGTTGGATTGGGGAAGACTTGGTGGCCTCATCTATACAAACATAGAAAAAAACAGTAGATAATTTCCTAGATTATTATGAAATTGAGTGATATAATAAAAATGTTCAGCATACTGCTTGATATATACAAGAGGTGCAATATTAACCAAATGTTAATAAACAACTAATTATTATTATCAGTATTGCTCTTTATACTATGTTGATATTTTTTTCTACAACAAGTTTAGTTTTGATTAATGGGTCATACTCTAAGACCCTCACAAAAATCTCAATAAGTGATGCACACTACAACAGAGAAATTAGTATCAACAATCTACATGTTTACAACAATTATGTTAAATTAAAATTGATTTATCCCAAATGAAACCCTTTGATATACCTCAATAGCCTGTGCTTATAAATAAAAAGTAAAAACAGTGAAAAATTGTCACTCAAGAAACTGTATCATCTATGAAGAATATAAATATTATTATTCCTTTGAAAAGCAGCAAACAGATTCTCACCATCAGTATAATACGTGATAAATAGTGTACATATTAGTGATAAACATTTTACTGAAGGATGTAACTTTCAATTTAAATGAATGAATGAAGAAACTTAACTTTATAGGAACCTCAATTACCTCTTTTTTATTTTTTATTTTAATTTTACAGATGCATTTTGATTCATTGTACACAAATGATGCACACCTTTTCATTTCTATGATTGTGCAAGATATAGATTCATACCATTCATGTAATCATTCATGTACATAGGGTAATGATGTTCGTCTCATCCCACCATGTTTCACACCCCCAGTCCCTCCTACCTCTCATTTCCCTCTAAATAATCTAGAGTTCCTCCCTTCTTCTCTTACTCCCCAACCCCTCCCCAACCCCATTATGTATCATCCACTTATCAGGGAAAATATCTGGCCTTTGGTTTTTTTGGGGATTGACTTATTTCAGTTAGCATGATATTCTCCAATTCCATCCATTTATCTGCAAAGGAATTAGACCAGAGATCCTGTACCAAATAGAAGACAAAGTAGGCCCAAATCTTCATCAATTACCTCTTAATGAATTTGTAGACATTCAGTTACTTGGTAAAAAACTTATAAAATAATTTCAGTTGAAATAAATCTTCCTTGTGATTATTAAGATATCTATGAAAGTTGTTTTAAAGATAGATAGAAGCTGGGTATTGTGGCACACCCCTTTAATCTCAGTAACTCAGGAGGTTGAGGCAGGACGATTGCAAGTTCAAAGCCAGGCTCAGCAACACAGCAAGACTGTGAGCAACATGGTGAGTCCCTGTCTCAAAATAAACAATAAAGTAACTGGGGATGTGGCTCAGTGGTTAAGCCCTTGGTTTCAGTCCCTGGTATGAAAAAAAGAATAGGTGAAAGATTATAGTCCAGAGGTAAAATAATTACTACAACTTGTTTGTAAAGACTAATGTGAATGAATAAATATTTCTAATATCAATATATACATCTATGTGTGTACATATACCTTTTATATATATGTACATACAAACACATGCATATTCTATAATAATTTTAATTATTCCATAATAATTTAAAGTTTTCTGATATTTCCTCAGATATAGATGTCTTAAAACAATGTAAACCTAGGTTTATTAAAATGTCAATAGAAGGTCTTAGGCTGCTTCAAATTTTGAAAATTGAATGAGATAGTATATGAAAAGGGGAAATTGATGAACTGAAGTGTGTATGTGTCTGTTTTTAACAAAGTGTTTATATCCTCCATAAACAAACACTGCCAGCACCTGAGAAGGAAGAATCACAGTTTCATCCAGACAATACATAGGTTGCCTTTCACCCCTTGTCTCCTGGATTTCAAGGAAGAAAGGAAAGCTTTGGAATCAGATCAGATATGAGGTTACAGTTTCTAATCTAAGTAGACTTTAAACTGAATATCCAGTATGAAGGCTGTGCAAGGTGCTGTTAAGGGGTTTGGTATAGTGTAGGGAAGAAGGAATTGATATAATTCACCTCAGGCAATGATTGGATAAAAGCCACACAATTCATGTCAGCGTGAGAACTGATTCAGACCATAGAATGGCCATCTCAGATATACCACACACAAATACGTGTTACAAAGAGGTTCGACAAACTATAACCAATACTACAAGTTATTCACAGCTATCTTGAATAAACTCCAAAGATAAGGTTTAATATTTCCAATGCAGTTTTCTGCATGTCCAAGCATTCCTTAATGTGCAGGTTTTAATTTTAAAGAGTGAAGAAAATGGTATAAAATTGTGAGTGGGTGATGCAATAGGTAAAATTCAAAGATTAGTTTAAAAGATAATAAACACTATACAGTATTTTCTTCTTGCAACCATTTGAAATTTCTTGCTGCCAGGTAAGCCATGGAACAGAAAACACTGGGAGCTGCCAGCAATAACTAACCCTCTGTCAATCACTTCAATCAGCCTGCACAGATAGCCCTTCTGAGAGCACAGGCCAGCGACAGTGGAGATGTGGGGGAGTGGAAGGAGAATCCACTAAGAAAAGTCCCCAGTGCATCTTAGGTAACAGGGCACGTTGTGGGAGTTGTGTGGGTGAGAAGAGCAATCTGCTGAACTCCAAACCTTCCAATTAGTCCAAGGAATCATGTGTACTTTTGCAACACTGTCTCTGGGTGTTATTAAAATGTAGGGTCTGTGGTTTTAGGTTTTAAGAATATACATTTAAAAACCAGACAGCAATACATACCAGCTATGTGAACTTGAGCTGTTCCTTCATCTCACTGTTGCTCAGTCCTTCTCTGAGAATTAAGTTACCATAGAACCAAAGTCTTAGATAGTCATAATTTTGAATGAATCAGATGAGATAATACACAGCAGGATTTAGATACAGACATAGATAATGATAAAGTTAGTAGTTCTCAGAAGTAATCCAGAGCCATACTTTCTGGATGTATATTTTTTTAATGACATTTTCATCACTTGGGTAAGCTACTTAAATTTTTTGTGCTCTGATTTACTGATCTGTAAAATGTTAATAATAATAGTACTACTATGTAGAATCATTACGAGGAAAAGTAAGTCTCTACATAGTAAGGATTAGAAGAGTGACTGGCATATGGAAAAGTCTCAATAAATGCCAGGCATCTTTTTATGATCATTTTGTAGATTTAAAAAAACTGAGGAAAAAAAGAAATTACATAACTTGACTAATGTCCCCAACCATTTAAAGGAAATTTACATTCAAACTGAAGCAGTCTGGCTTCATTGATTGTATTCTTAACCAATGTGCAGAGTGCACTCAATATATATTGTAATTAGGTAAATCAGAGGTCACACTTAAGGACAATCCCAGTCCACATTCCAGAAATAGGAAGGAAAGAACAAAGGGGAGCTCATTTCTTATATAATGAATATTATTCCAATCCTTTTATATATAATCACGTTTGATTCTCCAATTCCATGATGTATTTAATTGAACCCCAACTCACAGAAGAAGAAATTGAACCTAAGGGAAAGCACTTTCTTATCTATGTATCAAACTAGTATCAGCATTCAGAGGTGTGTAACACCAAAGCCTGAGTCTTTCTATTATACACCACTGTTCCAATGACATCATATTTGCTCTGATAATATTCAGCTTGCCTCTGGCAGAGTCACCATACTCAGAATCTAGGTTTATCCTAGATGTCAGACAGCAGATATTCCCATTGGCTTGGTTGTCTCTGCAATCTCAGTCACTCAGAAAGCCAAACTGGGTGGTCAGGAGATGACACAGAGTGAAGCAATCTGAACTTCACTGTCCTCTGCAGAAAAGGACACTTTCCAGAAAGAGAGAAATCTTTCATCAGTTCATGATGAAAAATGATGCAATAGTTCTTGTCTTCAAGTCCTTCTGATATTGCTTGGAGATATATCTGTCAGCCAGGAAATATTCACACTCCTTTTCTTTCTTGCTAGACCCTAGAATTTTTTTGCAGGTGCCCAGTGTCTGCAGTCTTAAGATTCTTGGGGATAGTTGTTCCAAAAAGACACTAGCTAGAGTTCCTTCTTGGTAGCACCTTCATTTCATGCAGAAAACATGGGATTGCATTTGTTGGTTTCCTCTTCAGCTTCCGTGCATCATCCCCTCTTTTTTTGTTTTTGTTTTTGTTTCTGCTACCAACACTCCAACTTCTCTTGGGTAAATAACTTCTCTGTGTTTTTGTTATAACCTTGTAGCTTGGCAGGATCAACCCCACTCCTAACTCCAGGGATGCAGACTGATTGATTTCAGGTCATTCCTGTGTTCCATTCCTTCTGGCCACAGTAAGTGGCTCAGGAAGAGTTGCATCATCCAATTGGAACTCATAAAAGAGACTGAACCCCATCATTTAAGCAAAAGCTTGATGGTTCTTCTTCCCCTTGAGCTGTTCTGGTGGATATGGAGTACATTCTGGTGTTTGAAAATGAAACAGAGTCTGCAAATGCCTGGTGAAGATGTGAGTGAGCTATGCCTCAAGCCTCAATTTTAGAACAGTCCTATCTTTAAACTGTTTCATCTTTGTGAGCCAACAATTATTATTTTCTTATTGGTGCTTCTGGTTTGCACTGAGTTTTCCATGCATAGAGAAACGGAGTCCTAAAGAATAGCATGTGCCATCAGGGAAATACCACCTAATCTAGCAACCCCTAAAATCCTAATGGTTCTTATGGAGAAGTGAATGAAGTATAATACAAATTAGAACTTCAATGCCTTCTCTCAAAATAGGAAGCACATTTAGTGATTTTTTTTTCAAAAGCCTTCTTAATTTCAGCTGCAAATGATTAATCTACTTTTTTTCAATCAACATTTTGTAGCAACATAACCATGGGAGGCTAGCTGCAGGATAGATTGCCTCTCACACCAGCCATTGTACCACCTCCACATGTAGCACTGTGACTTCCTTTCCTCTACCAAGAGTCTTCTCAAAATATTGGCCTTGGAGGGATCTGTTGCTAATTTATGGTACCACACTGCTATCCTGTGACCCAGTGGCACAATAACATCATAAGAAAGTGGCCCAGAGAAAGGGTAAGCACCTAGCTTTGAGTGTGTGTGGTAGCTGATGTAACAATAGACTAAACTTGAAAAAACAATTGATTTTTCGAACTACATAAGTTGCTAAGGAGAGAGACAAATATTCTGAGTATTCTTGAGTTCTGGGAATAATCATTATGCTTTTAAATTTCTAAAACCTTAGCATGCAACACTGAGAGAAATGTGAAGACTCATATTTTAATAGAAAGAATCTACTAAACATGTCAAGCATCACCTACTATATATTTGCATGTCTGTATAGATACATGTTATCTATGTGGATATGTGTATACTCTCACACATCACATACATTTAGGCCTTCTATATATCTCTTTCTTTCTAAAATACGACAGGTCCCACCAAAAGAATTGACTGAATCCTGCAATTGAGATCCTGCTCTGTGTGAGGCAGTTCAGAACTTCTCAAGTCATTTCTTACAATTAAATAGTGACGGTGTAGCCAGTACTTCAAGAAATGTTATTTTATGAAGTCAGGAAGATTCCCAAGATATCAGCAAAATAAAAATGCTCTTATTTGAATATTTCTGAAAAACATTTTTATATTTATGACCAATATGAAGTAAAGCAATAAAAGGATGAAAAAAAAATCAGAGTTTTTGGCAGAGTGTAGGCAGTCTGTGATTATCCAGGGGTCAGGCATCCTGCCCTTTCCTATCACATGTTTTCATTCTCTTTTGGTATCCAAGGACAGTACTGGTGTCACAACTGTCCTCAGGGCTTGTGTGAAATTGCCGTTTGTACCTTTGAAGTTAGAAAACCATAAATTCTAATTGGTACTGACCAATGGAAATTATTCTGCATGTGATATATTTGAAAGGGGTCTTGCTTTGGAACTAGAAACATTAAAATTAAACTTCAGACTCATCTCTTATTAGCTTTTTAGCCTTGAGTAAGCTGTTTAACCTATGAACACATATACTTTCCCATCTGTTAAGTGCATATGATGAAGTTTGGTAAGAATATTAGATATAGCATAAATGAAACCATTAAATGCTTACCGAATGGCATGAGGATTATCTAATGGGCTACTCCATGGTTAACTAGTACAATGCTTAAGGCCACTAAGGCTCTGCTGCCCATCCTAGCACAAAGGTTATTAATTCAAGTAAAAAAGTTAATAAAAACATTTTTTGAAAATGTTGATGGGTGGACATTCAAATGTTGGCCAGTTAGACCTAAAAATATAAAACTGTTCCTCAAAGTATCATGATTTTTTTTCCCATTTTTAAATTGGAAAGCATCTGGTCATCTTGATCTTATTTATTTGGCTTAAGTTTTTTCCCCCTAGGTAGCAGAATTGTCACTAATCAAAGAGGCATAGGGCTTCTTTAGTTTATTGAAAACCACCATGAAAGGAACCCTTCCTTCCTAAAGCAGGAAGTCAAAAAATATCAGTCCAATAGTCACCTATGCTAGTTTTAAATACTTTGTTTTCCTCATCTGAGCAATAAAAAGATCACTGAGATCACTAAGATCACTAAGCCTCAAGTCACCAAGTAAAATGCCAGCTTCGTTCACTTCTGTTTAACAAGAAATGCTTTTTAGAAGAATCATTTAGCTTCATAATTCAAAAACATCTAAGTAAAAAGCCGGGCGTGGTGGCGCACGCCTGTAATCCAAGCGACTTGGGAGGCTGAGTCAGGAGGATCGCGAGTTCAAAGCCAGCGCAGCAACTTAGCGAGGCCCTTAGCAACTCAGTGAGACCCTGTCTCTAAATAAAATACAAAATAGGGCTGGAGATGTGGCTCAGTGGCCGAGGGTCCCTGAGTTCAATCCCTGTTTCCAAAAAAAAAAAAAAAAAAAATCAAAGTTTTTCAATGTTATCAATTGAAAGTTGCTTCTAGTTCTCAGGGGGAATGCTTTCAATTTTTCTCCATTTAGAATGATGTTAGCTGTGGGCTTAGCGTAGATAGCCTTTACAATGTTAAGGAACATTCCTACTATCCCTATTTTTTCTAGTGTTTTAAGCCAAATGAATTTCATAATTGCTTTCTATTCCCTGTAGATAAATTGTGGAACCAACCTAGATGCCCTTCAATAGATGAATGGATAATAAACTGTGGTATATATACACAATGGAATATTACTCAACCATAAAGAGGAATAAAATTATGGCATTTGTAGGTAAATGGATGATGTTGGAGACTGTTATGCTAAGTGAGATTAGCCAATCCCAAAAGTCCAAAGGCCAAATGGTCTCTCTGATAAGCGAATGATGATGTATAATGCAGGGTAGAAGGGTGGCAAGAATGGAGGAAGGATAGATAGCATAGAGGGAAGGGAGGGGTGGGGTTGGGGTGGGGGGGTAAGAATAATAACAGAATGAGACAGACATCATTGCCCTGTGTACATGTATGAATGCACAGATGGTGTGGCTCTACTTTGTGTACAACCAGAGAAACAATAGCTGTACTCCATTTGTGTCCAATGAATCAAAATTAAATTAAAAAAAAAAGTTGCTTCTAGTCTTTGTTACTACTTTCATAGTACTTTCATACTACTCTTTACAAACCAATCACTGGTAATTATAATCCATATTCAATGACATATATAATATGTGATGATGATCTGTAGAATCATTAGATATGTAATGATACTACTAGTTTTTCCTAAGTATTTTCTTGTGCTAGCAATTGCAATCATGAATTCATAGTGGTTAGCCAAGTTAAACTTCACAGGAAATCTAATTGGACAGGTATTATCTATCTCTCATTTTAGAGTTGACAAAAAGAGACCAAGAAAAAGGTAATGTCAATTATTCATCTTTTCTTCTCTAGCCAATATTGGAGCCAGAGTGGGAACACAAATAATCTATTTTCTGAACCCAATCTTGTACTGTTGGCATAACACAATGAAATGGAATTGTTATCTCTCATTTCTCCCAGGTGTCCTTTGCAATACTAACAGATCCACATAATATATTATAGCATGGAAATATTGAGTCATGTAATTCAGATTGCATTCCACATCACTCTTTTTATAGTAGAGTTATAAAATTAGGGGAAGTAGGTTTGTGGCAAGTCTGCTTTATAAATAGACTTATTAGATAAATAGGAGAATTATGAAATTAATCACAAAACACATCATGGGTTCAATAAAGTCTTTTATTTTAATGTAAACCAAAATAATCCAAACAGCTGAGAACAACAGGTCAGAACAAAAAAAAAAAAATCCAGGAATTACCAAAACCCTTAAAATATAGTCATATACCACATCATGATGCATTGACAACATGTATTGGTTGGTCCCATAGAATTATAATGAAGCTGAAAAATTCCTATTGTCTAGTGATATTGTATTTGCTAGTAACATTGTAGCACAACATGTTACCCATGTGTTTGTGCAGATGCTGGCTTAAACAAATCTGTTTAGATACACAGATATAGGTAACTATGTTACAGTTGCCTACAGTGTTAGTGAAATGGCATGCTACACAGGTTCATAACCCAGGAGACCAATAAGCTATGCTAATACAGTAGCTGAATGAAAGAATAAACACAAAACCATTTCCAAAACAAAGAATAATTTCTAGGTTTTCCAATTGCTGAATTTTTAAAATTCTGTGCAATTAATTCCACTAACTATTTTAAAGACAAAATGTGAAGTACTTATGTATTTTTCATATTTGTGAACAAGCCAACTACCTTTATGGAGGGAGTGAGGTAGGATTGTCTCCATTTTTCCTTTATGCCTCAAGCATTTTCACTTTTATCTCCCATGTTTTGCACTAAATTAGGCTGTTATTTAATTGATCTTGTCAATTCCCTATTCTCTGTTTAATGAGGGAATAGAAAAACTAAATTGATAAATGAATTCTTGGTAGTGAAAAGGGATGTATTTTTTGCACTTTTTTTTATAGGTAATCTCTCAGAATTGCCCAGGTCTTTAGAAAAGGAGTGACAACTGGAGTAGCAGTGAAATAATGAAAAATTTCTCAACTAAACTAAACAAAAATAGGCTCAAAATTAAGAAGAAAAAGATACTTAGATGGGCATTCTTTCCTTCCTGCCTTTGGCTCATTTTTAGTTTCTTGAAGTAAAAGGAAAGAAGGAAGGGGAAATAAAGATAAAAGAAAAAGACAAAGAAACAAAGGAAAATAATAAAAAGAAAAGGGAAGAAAACAAAAGGAAAGGAAAGGAAATTTTAAAAAGAAGAAGGTTCTCTATTGTTAGGGAGAAGAAATAGACACAGAACTTTTTCTCCTAAAATGTGTCTACCTTCTTCCATGTGTTCTGCACCTGGGTTTTGATGGACAGGCAACTAAATAACTCCCATGAACTCAATGCCACCTGTTACTTACATGATTAGAGCTCACATCATCATCACTCCCATGAGTATGATAGCTTTCTGAATTACTCAGATATACCTGAATTACTCAAATTCTATCACTGAGTGGTAAGGTGGGAATATATCTTACATTATATGACATAAACAATGGATGAGTATATTGTTTTCCAAATCAGATGCTATCTCAACATAGTCAACTAATAAGAAAATATTTTTATTAACTTTTATGACTCTAGAATATGACCCAGATTAGTTACCCAAGGAAATTTGGGTATAATTCATTTCCTGATGTTTTAATAATCATAATTTCAATTTTGGCCTGAAAAAAGTAATTCATTTCAAATGAAAAAGCATTTTGTATGCAAAAATTTTTTGCTTAAATGATTTATACTTCTAAAAGATAAATGGAAGACCACTGTGATAAAGTATCAAAAATATGGGTCATATTAATATAGTTAACCTACTCTATGCATCAGGTACTGTCTGCCCCATAATGTGCGTTTTTGTACAATTGGACATAATATTTGAAGTGAAGATCTGTAAGTGAATCTGAGCATTGCAAAGCTTTACTTTGCACAGGGCTGTTGGCCGATTGAGCCCAAATAAACTTCACTGAGAATCACATTTCACAAGCAAGTAAGTGTTAATAATACACTGAAATTTAGATCCAAGTATAAAACTCCTGCACCAAAAATACAAAATATCTTCCTAAACAATTTTTGGTGTAAACAAATAAAATTCCTGAGAGTAGATGGTTTTCACTGCCATTTCCATATTATAAGACAATGTTCATCTTTTACAAACCTCTAAATTGATACAATAGTTACCTTTTCACTTAGAAGAGACTACTTCTGATCCTTGAATCATTACAGAGCAGGTTAGAAAGAGGAAGCAGGATTCAAATTACCTGTTTGACATCTTTTCTTTGTATAAATCTAACTTCTCTTTTATATCAGTTTTATCATCCATAGAAAGATCATGGTAATATTATTTTGTGACTCCTGTTAATAGTATTCTGTGCCTCCTAAGCTTTTGAAAGAGATGAGTGAATACAGAAGTGAAATAATAAATACAGTGTTAGCTATCACTACATATGTACTTTGTCCATTCAACTAAGGTGCTATGATAGAGCTGAATGTGGATTAGAAGGTAGGAGATGGAAGGTGAAGAGATGGACAGAAAATAATCATAAATATTTTCTTGTGGTAGAAATGGTCTTTCCTTTAATCATGGACTAACTCTGGTTTATTGGCACTCCAGGGATTTAAAGATACACTCCCTAAGACAGCAAGATGAAAACTCCTGGCTAGCAAGGACAAAAGTGGGTAGGGGGGTGTCAGGAATAAAACAGGGATCACAGCTGGGCATTTGCACTGACATGACAAGCTTGTTTGCAACAGAAGGTATTTGACTATAGGCTCATACTTTAAGTCCCATCGTACATATTTATTTAATAGACTAGCAGATTGTAGCAGAAATTCACCTTTTGTGCTTTCTTTCATTTAATGAGTTTCCTAAACGATGTTGTAAAGCTATAGAGTAAAAAGTGCTTCTTCACTTTCAAATGGAAATTTCAAGATGAATGGGAACTTTGGTCACACAAGGTATCATCATAAATGAGGGAGGATAAAATATATTTTTCTTTTGTTTTCTCTTGAGGACAGTATAAAATAAATTAGAAATGACTTGCCTAAGGACCCCATCAATAAAAATATTGCCAGGCAGCCTGGATTTAAAGTTTCTTTTAGCTATGTGATCTGATCAAATTATTTAACCTGTCTAGAAAGGTTTTCCACCCAAAAAGTAGGATTATAACAGTCCTAGTTTATAGAATGTTTCAAGAGTTTAAAAGAGTTAATATAGAGAAAGGGTTCATAAAAGAGTGTTTGAATATAGCAAATACCCTTCATTTTTGTCTTTCTGATATTACCTGCTTCTGATGGAAGGGGTTCTATCAAGTTGTTTCCTATGAGCAATTTTATAAATATAATCAATTTTCTGAATATATTCTAAGTGACACAGTAGGGAGGAAAGGCATATTTATCAACCATCTTTCTAAGAGGACATTCATCTGTAGAGATGGCTGCCCATTCCACTCAGAACTCCAGGGAATGCACACTGACTGCAGAGTGTGACAGCCACACTCTTACAACCAAGGAAATGAACCAGTTAACCTTCTTGAGACAACAGTGCTCACCTCTGCTGGCTGAACTCCAATGGGTAGCATTCCATGAACATTCCTGGAATGTGTGGAGTTATGCTCTTAACCATAAAGTCTAGTCTTTCTACTGGGTTAACTCAGATGCCCAGAACACATTCATAAAATACAGCAATAGGCAGAAGTGTCTACGTGGCTCTTTCTGGGAAACCACCAAATTGTACTAGTGATCAGGATCCTCATATTGAAAAATTCAATACTAGACAAAATCGGTGTAAACACTAGCTTGTAATGGTTGCAGTGATCACAATGCTGGAGGGATAAAAGGAAGGGAAACTAAACTTTCATGGAACACCTTTTTCTGGAAGCCTCCTCCAGATGCTTCATAGATTCAGTCTCATGGACATGGCTCTAGCACATTTAAATTAGCTTAGCTTATAGGTACTTTACCCAGTTAAAACAACAGCTAAATTATGAGCCAGGATGTCTGGGGCAGAAGTGTTCATGCTGTCTCCCACTCTTAGAAATGCAATAACAATAAAAATCATTTGGTATTTCACAGACCCATAAATTTGTAATTTTATTTTTTATTACTCCAGATTTGAGGAGAAGAGACAACCCTTTTCCATGATTAAAACTGATATTTAAATGCCACTATTTTTGATTTCTGAAATTAGGGACATTAGCGAGTTGGGAGGTATCTTGGTCCAGGCTAGCTGGGTTCTGCCATTTTACAGGTCAAAGGCTGCCATTCAAGTCATTTCCTTTAGATATGACATCGTTTTCAAGGGTATAAATGCTCCGCCTCTCTTTCTAAGCTATGAGCTCCTACAAGTCAGGGGCCAAGTTTGGTGACTCGTTTTTCTTTCCTTATCCAGCTTTTAACATAGCACCTTCATTTCAGCGTATCGATTGTTAATGAATTATGGTTGAAGGGATTGTGAAATCTCTCCCAAACTGTTTGCTCAGATTTTATGATCTCTTAGTATTTCCTATGGATCAGGATAATTATGCAACTGAAGTCCTCCAGAATAGTATAGGTTTTAAAAATTCTGTATTGCTGCTGTATTAGTTGTTAGAAAATATGTCTATCTCAGTTTCTTGTTGGAGAAATAGAAACACAGTAATATAAACATAAAATTGGCATTAAAAACCAGTAACCTCAATGTCCCCACCCACCTTAAAGCAATGACAGGAAGGGAGGAGTGTGATTTGGGGATTCTATGGACCTAGGTGCAAATCCACATTCGACTTTTTACTAGAGGTTTTCCAATTACTTTTATTGTCTCTGAAATGCACTGTTCAATCAAATTTTTACATGGAAGTCAAACAGATAAGATAGAAAAAGAAAGAACTTTTTTCTGTGGAGCAGGGTGAATTCATTTCTACCAATTCATCCAATTCATTTCTACCATTTTTTCATGCCTAATCCACCATCCCATATCCCACTTTGCTCCAGAGGTCAAGGCTCTGTGCAGCAAAGTTGGAATTCCTGTCTTAATTTCCTGAATCAAATAATGTTACCTGAATCAAATGTTTTACTCATGAAAAGATTTTATAAGCACAACATTGATTTGGTCTTTAATCTTCAGATATTTGTTTACTCTTAGAATCTATTTCCCCTTGATTTGAAAAGAATGGTTTTGTGAATAGTTTCATTGTTTATTTCATCAAGTCCTGGCTCCATGTATTTTTCTTAAACTGCTTGTAATTTGAATGTACAATATATATTTTTAAATATACTTCTCTCTCTTCCTATAGCTTAGCCTTCAGAGGTGAAGGGTTTAAAGGAAAGGAAGTTAGATTCTAGCCATTGTGAAGAGTTCATGCATGTAACCGATGGAAAGAATCTATGGTAGACATCTTTTCAAATAATCTATCACCAAATTCAAGACGACCATAGACAACAGTTTACCCATGGTTCAAAGTTACAAAACATGCTTTGTTACTTTTGGAATCACTGATAGAAGTTTGAAATCTGTCCAGTCCTCACTAACTGTGTCTTTGCCAATCTTTTCTTGCCATCCTGTCTCAAATGTAATGTGATGTATTTTAAGGATCTATTGCCATTCCACTCAAATTTTGCTAATTTCCATATGCATTGTTTAGTGTTAAATGAAAAACTATCCCCGACGAAAAAGGTGAGGCTGTAACTATTATGTTTGTTCATAATTTTCTGCATTACCAATTTGGACTGGGCTCAGCCAGGTGGTTTTTCTGCTGGTTTCAGACTTCAGCAGGAAATGAATGAAATAACTTTGAGGTTACAGTAAGTTGAAGATTTAATTGTGACCTGATGATCTGCATGATTTTACGGGTCTATTTGCTCTTTGTTAGGCTGCAGTTAGGGTCTGTTCATCTCTTTTCTTCATTCCCAGATGGCTAAGTCAGGTTCATGCTCATTTGATCATATAGGTTTCCCACTACAAAACATAAGCCCGAGTGTATAATCACTTCTCAAGTCTCTTCTTATGTGACATCTTCAGATATCACATTGATCAAAACATCACGTCTAAGGTCAGATGCTAAGGTTGAAGAAATAAATTCTTCCTTTTGGTGGGAGGGATACCAGAAACAAATCACAAGGCTTATGCATAGAGAGATGGAAAGAATTATTTTAGCCTCTTTAAAAACAATGTGCTGCGAATTTATTATAACCAACTGTAAGCTCTTTTTTACAATTGTAAAATCTGTTTTTTTCCCCTAATAATCAAATAATGAAGTTTAGGAAAGTCTTTCAAAAATGAGTAGCAATAGATTCACTGTTGTTCCTGAAATTATTTCTCACTCACTTGAATTTAGATATACTTTCTTAGAAGTGAGAAAGGAATGTGGAATCATATTCAGTGTCATGAGAATTATTCATTGTCTAGGTTTCTTTGTCTGAAGGCCAAAATGTCCTTGATAGGATATGGATGATTCACAATTTTCTGGGAGACTGGAGAACCAGGCTTTAAAGCTTGCAGGAGCAGAGAGAGTCAAGGATAATACAGCATGCAAAGTACAACAGTGGTCTATTAATGGGCATATCCTGCTCTTCACTGGGATATAATAAAGTCACAATCATTTGGAATATTTTTGCATGTCTCCTTCAATGTTAGTTTCCAGAGAACGTTAGTTTGAATTAGCCTGTCTTAGATCGCATATTAGTTGTTACCTGGATGAGGACCAGACACATAAAAATGATTTCCATAATCAATGGAGGAAATTCCAATAGGAGAAAATTTCTTTTTTTGAAAGGGTTTGGGGTCTTGGAGAGGAAGAATTGGATGCTGGCAGCTGACAGCAGAGGAAAGTCACTTCCTCTGTCTAACAGAATTTGTCATGTCTATAGTACAGGCATCTGACAAGTCAGGTGCAAAGAAGTTTTTGAAAAGGTTGAGATGTGTTTCTTTAAATTATTAAAAATCCATGATAAATCCATTTCATATACCAGAGAACCTTCCTCACTTTCCTTCCAGATCAGTGCTGAAGACCCTGGGCCTTAGGCGTGGGGATGTGATTGACCTAGCCGAACCCCTGAAAACCTTTTCTTTAATGTCAGTGCTATGGACCATTTTTTTATCCTATGGGATGCTTGCCATTCAGTGAAGGGAACAAGGAAAAGTGGCATGGTCCCTGATGATTTGACACATTGTCTCTTGGAGCCTGGGACCATGCATGCTTGTGTTAACTGCCCTCTCAGCAAACCCTGCAGGGATGGGGTCATAACTCCACCTCCAGCAGTGACTGTCTGTTGTGCATGGTGGATTGCAATCTGATGACTCAAAGCCACCATCCCAGGTAGCAGCTGGCTGTCTTTGGATTTCTCTTTTCTCCTAATGTTCCATTAACCTCTCACAGCTGGCCTCCCCATGCAAGATCAGCAGTTCAGCTAATCTTTCCCTGATCTCTCCCCCTCTTGCAGGAGGTTCATCATTAATACATTCTCCCTTTTCTCCCTGCTTCCTCTCAGCCACTAGTGCTCTCTATTAGTGCATGCTGAGCCAGAGGCAATTCATCCCACTGCCTGCTCAGCACCAGCTTTGTGGGGCTTCAGCACTGTTGGGCCCTAAGGCAAAGTATGTCCAAGCCCATTACACACCAGGCTGGAAGCAATGTGAGGATATCTACTTAGGTAGGAACATGTTGAGCCCGCATTTTCTCACTTGGCTTCATTATGTGCTCCTGTTCAGTTCCAGCCCCCTCCCACAGCTGTGACTCAAACTAATTATGACAATAAAAATTGCAGTAACAGTAGTTATTTCATCAATAATAATAATGGTATCATTATAATAACAATAGTCAATTTCATATATATAGTGTTAATGGTTGGATCTGGGCCTAATGCTACATGTTCTGATTAAATTCTTACAATATCCCTGAGAGATAGGTAAGGTTGGTGAGGATACATGAGGTCACAGCAAGTTTAATGAAGCTGCCCAAGGCCATCCAACTACTAAGGAAAAAGTTTGTTCTTGATCCTCACTTTCCTATTTCCTTTAAAGCTTGAGATTTTAGCCATTATGCATAGTAATAAAGGAGCTACCAGGAACATTGCTTGGGGTTTACCTATGTCGATATTCAAAATTAAATGTACTTGGGTATGGCAGAGTTCAGCAAGGTTGATATAAATTAGTTTGGCATATTTTAGTATACAATGTATTAACTTTGTATGAAATTCACGATAAAGTAAAGGAAATGTAAAAATAAACTCAAATGTGGTCCATCAGATAACTGAGGCTGGCTTCCTCTCTGTTCTGCTTTTAAGATCAATCTAAGTGGAAAGACTTAAGAAGCACTGATGTGAGCAATGAGGCTCTCACTGGAGTGTTTTTAAGAAATGGCAGGACTATACTCATTTTCCAAGAAGGCTCTGGATGGAGTGGCTCTGGTTAAGTTGTGCTTTATGCTCTCTTGTTTTGTCCTAGCCAAACTGTTCTTCTATCCCTCAGTCTCTGGCCATCCATGTTCTTTGTACTGACTGTTCTCTGAATCTGAACAGCACCCCACCCTCTTCTCCTCTAAGTAATTCATCTTCACCTTTCAGAGTTTGGTTCCCATCTTACCAGCTGGGCATCTTTATTCATTCTATATAATCAATTCTTACATCCCTCTGGGTCTCTCGTTTCTAGTGTAGGCTGCATTTAAAATTTTATATTTGTTTTAAGACTGTTAGATTAATGATTATTTTCTTTAGTTGGAATAGAAAACAGTGTCATCAGCAAGAAGACAGGGCCCATGCCTACTTTCTTATCCCTGCACTTAGCACAGTACCTTGAGTATTGTGGACACTTAGTCAATGTTCACTGAGGGAAAGAAGGAATGAAAAAAAAAATAAAAGAAGAATGAAGAGAGCACAGGGGTCCATCAAATGCTGACAGTACCATTTCCAACCATTTGGCCTGTTCAGGAGGCCAGTGCCAGCAGGCCCTACCCCTGTTGATGGTTTCTGCATCTCTCCGTCAGAGGCCATTCTCACACAAGATGTAAGGAAGTGTTTATCCTCCAACTGGGAAACTGAGAAGGACCAGAGAATTAGAGCCACAGAAGAACCAACAAAGAAAGAGAAAGTCAGTGCACTTTGAGCATTCAACTCACTATATTTAAGGGAACTCATGGCATGGGTACTAAGTGTGCTACCTCAGCCAGGAGGCCAGGAGGAACATACAAATCACAGATAAACCAACCAAGGCATGATGACTTCATGCCACTGGAAAGACATTTCCACAGCCGATTAATATACTCCTATTGATGAGTGTGAAGCCTTCTTTTGACACAAGGTAGTTACTGAAGCTCCGTCAGGAAATAATTTTGTTTTCTTTGCAATAATCTCCACTTTAAGTACTTTTTTTCCTTTCTCCCAGGAAAAAGCATTGACATAACCTCAGAGAAAATAATGAGAGTCAAGGGCTTGCATTTTGGAACTAACTGCCATCAACTAATGGCATGTCCTTAGGAACCACTTCATTCTTTTCTGCCTTTCTCCAGAACAGTTTGGAAAAATTCAACAGTATTCAAAGTAGACTTTGTAGAAGTCTGGACTGAGAAGAAAGGAAGGGATCAAACCCTCCCTCTGATCTTGCTTCAACCAAAGCAGCCCCAATGACTTCATTTTTCATGTTGAAGTTTGAATAATCTTCCATTGAAGAAAATATTGTGCTAAAAATATCAATTAATGCATCATATGTAATTATAATATGATAATAATTATATTACCATATAATAATAATAAATCATTATCATCATCATCTTTAGATTCCTTCTTTGGACTTTAAAGTCTTCTTTTCAAATTCTATAAACAGGCAAATAAACCAAGACAAACATTCGCTAATAAGAATCTAAAGACAAAGTGGCATTTTCTTTAGATGGGAATGGAAAGAATTATTCCAAAGGCAAAGGTAAGACTATATTAAATTATAGTGACATTCAGCCACACCTGACAAATGTGTTTCTGTCAGTCAGCTTGTTCTTACAGTTCTTTCAACTTCTCCAGCAGACTGAAAGGAGGCCCACTGAGCTTCCTGAGGTGCCCTGCAAAGGTATGTCTTTATAATGGTAGCTTGGGGGATGCACCTCCTTTCCTTCCCTGTGCTCTTATCAAAATGTCAGAGGAGCACACGCAGAGACGATTTCTCTCCCTTTCCACAAGCATTAGCCTCAGTCTGTGGACTAGATGTCTATCACAGAGACTGAAAGGAAAAATATAGTAAATTTTTTTCCCCCTAAGTTCCCTGTGTGATTTGTCCAGGCCAGAAAAGAAGTCAAAAATGCTTCTCCAGGTTGGCAATTTCCAAGGGCTCAAGCAGAGCACAGAGGAGCAGTGGGGTCAAGGAGGAAGCAGCTTTTGCAAACCCCTCAAGCTCCAGCAGGCTCCTTGATCAGTCTACTTAAGAAGCAGGAGGAGGTGAAAGGTGTTGAGGATATGAAATGCCAGGGTATTTGGGAGTTCGTTGCAAACTGGGTAGCTCCAATTTGATTTAAGAAAGGGTCTCTGGGTAGGTATAAAAATTATGTGAAAATGGAAGTATTCCTGGATATTTGTGAACTCTATCAAACACTTCACCATTTCTAGACCCTGAGGGATGAAGGACTGTGTTATTTGCTCTGGGTTTAACAGCCACAGCCCCTCACAGCAGGCTTCAATTCACAGCTTCAGATAAGACATTGTTCTGGGACTCCCAGAATCTCCAGGACTATCCAATTTAGATAGAGACTTGCATCCCTAAAATAAGACAAGTCTCTATTTGCCAGTAGACTGTTCTTATCAAGAGAATTCTATGGAATGTTAATGTTTTAAAAAATAAGAATATCCTTTTTTTCCATAAAAAGAATGGGAAATTAAACAGAAAAATTACAGTACATTTAAAATATTTTGAATTCTGGATTTATCTTTTACTTGCTAGGTGACCATGGATAGCTCATTTCATGTAAACCTGTTTTCTTATCTGTAAAATATGTACAATAACATGCATCATAAGGTCGTAAGCTTGTTAAAAAAAACTTAGCACACCATCTGGTACATAGTTTAGTTTTATTATTAGGAAAATTTAAAATACTCTTCGTATTAGTGTGGAGTTAAAACTTCTGTCAAGACATAAACACTGTTGGAAGTGTTTCGATTACAAATCAGGTTCTTTTTTAAAAGCAATGAGTTGTTTAAATTGTTGCAATGCTCATTTTCAACATAACAATAGCTTTCATCCATTTGAATATAATCATAAACATTATAAGTGAAATGAGTACCAAGTTAAATTAGTTAAGTAATAGGGAGCCAAACCAGGTTTAGAGCATGGAATTCATTAACTCATTGAATGATATTTATTTTGTGCTTGCCCTGTGGCAGGCCCTATTTTAGAAAACTCATAAAGTTTCATTCTCATGTTGATCAAATGAGGGGAGAAATTTGATAATATGATAATCTGGCAGCAGAAATTGGGGATTTAATAGGGAGTGTAAAGAAATTTGAGGAAGAGGAGCTGGTTAGAGAGCTATAATCGTGATCCAGGCAAGGGACAATAATTTGCTCCGTCAGAGTGACAAATGACAGAAGTGAAAAAAATCACAAGGAAATATATGTATAAAAGGAGAGTGAGAAAGTTAATGGAAGGAAAGGGGGTACGCTGAGTCGGAGAGTAAAGAGTTTTGTTTCAGGACATTGACAGAGTTTCTTGTCACCTCTCTGAGGTTAAAACTCAGAGCCTTTCACATTTGAGTTTAATTTGCAACAGGATGATTATAAAGTTGACAAAGCTATTCAAGGGCAGAGTAGAAAGAGAAAAGATGAAAGGAAAGCAGTGAATATTGTTTTCTATAATGCATCACTCTCAAAGAATGAAGTTCTAGGTGAGCTTCCCCAGCATCAGTCAGGAATTCGGCACTTTGGAAACTTCCATCCTGACATCTGCTTACAATTCCAAGGATCCTTGTTTGTTGGCTCATCATGTCATAATGTCATGTTGGCAAAACATGTCATAATCCATGACAAGAATTAGAAATTCCACTGAATGTGCCCTGGAGAGAACGGAACTATTTACTCAGCCTGAGTAGTTCAGCAGCCTTATTGCTTAGACGTTGTTTCTTCTGTTTACAAATGGCTTTCCATTTTTTAACGAAACCCAAGGAAGTGACTCAGTTTCTCTCAGGAAGTATTAAGTAAGTCCTGGGCTTGCCATGCAAGAGTCAGTGACTCACCTTGAGAAGAGCTGTGTGTTGAACTGAGTAGTCAGCCTGCCAATAAACATTATTCATATATTCCATTTTAAATTGAGTCACCAGAGATGCCGATGCTTTTATAATACACAAATGTAAAAGGAATAATGAAGCCTTTACATTATTAAAATAGCCAATATAGAACTACAACACCTTACTGTTGATATACCAGATATTTAGACCAAACAAAACATCAAATGTAGGGTGTAATTCATGGGTAACAGAAGAAATTTATTTAAGACAGCTGCCAAATGTATAGAGCTTTCGGTTTAATTGGGGATTACACACATGTGTGCATGCATGCTTAAACAACCAATTAAGATTAAAAATTTAAATTGCTAATTAACTTATCCAGTCTTTTTTGTTTTGTTTTCTTTTGGTATTAGGGATTGAACCCAAAGGCAGTTAACCAATGAACCACATCCCCAACCCTTTCTTTGTATTTTATTCAGATACAGAGTCTCACTGAGTTGCTTAGGGCCTCACTAAGTTGCTGAGGCTGGCTTTGAAATCATGATCCTCCTGTCTCAGCCTCCACTTGGGAACAGGGGGCATTTGCATTGTTTATGGTTTAGACATTAAAGGTAATTGTGAATCTCATGGTGGTGTTAGTTTATTGATTTAACAAAGGACAATAATAGCTTAAACATATGTAGTATCCACAATATATCTGACACTGTCTATTTTCTTTGTATATATTAGGTTATATAGGCTTCATATACAGCAGTTGAACTATTCTTCAATTAACTTTACAGAGTGAGAAAATGAGGAATGTAGAGGTTTAGCATCAGTTAGTTCATCCATCCAGAGGGGGACATCTGGGTCATTTGTTAGCAGAAGTTAGAGCTCTTCGAGTGCTTGCACTGATGTTAGCTACAAGGGCTCACTGTGTTCTGAAGGAGCTGGATGGAAAAGTGAGAGGCACCTCTTATGCAATCCAGCGAACACTGGCATGCCCAAGGTTGTACACCTAAAATAAATTCATATCAGAATATTGTTTAGAGTCTTGTCTTTAGGCAAACATTCTAAAAGAAGCTTTGTACCTGCTTCTTCCAGTTCTATTCATCTATTCTCCAATTTATTCACTTTGGCCAGATTATTCTTCAAACTCTACTTTCTTCATCCTACTTATAAACCTTCAATGGCTCTGAGGTCCATGATGATATTTTACAAAGCTTCACCAGGTATCTAAGATGCTTATCTTTATAAATTATCAAATGTCAAATCCTTTCACCAAGTTCCCTAAACTCCCTCACATTTCATTTATTTACTCTTTACTGTGCCAGGGTTTGAATTCAGGACCTCATACACCCAAAGCACATATTCTACCAGTGAGCTTCATTCCCAGCCCTCACATGCTTTTATTTAAAAAAAATAACTCAGTAAGCAAGAATTTTTGTTCCTTTGCCTTTGTGAATTTACATAAATTATACACCCACCCTTCAAGGTAAAATTTAAAATATTTTTTTCTGTAAAATATATTTTCATATCATAATGATATAGGTTCTACCTCTTACATCTGTAATCCCAGTGTATTAGGCCTATATGACCTAATACATACAAAGCAAATAGAGCAGTCAGGTATATTGTGGATACCACATATGTTTAAGCTATTATTGTCCTTTATTATCAATAAACTAACACCACCATGAGATTCACAATTACCTTTAATGCCCAAACCATAAACAATGCAAATGCCCTACTCCCAAGGATTTTTTCAGAAAATGGCCAATGTAAATACTTCCTCATGCCCCCAACAGAGTTTTTATTAAATGTAAATGGCACTTCTCCTAAATTGTATGTACTTGTTAAGAACACAAAGCTAAACAGTATCTGATATTTACTCTCTTTCAACTACGAGGATACTTTAACATTTTACTCCTATGGGTGTTCCAAAAGCAAATGCAATTTAAACATATTACCCATCCACTTACCCAAAATGCACTGGTTGCAATGGAACCTTATTCACCACATCAATACGAAGAAATTTCCAGCAATTGTCCCTTGTACTGATAGACAATTAGAGTTTATCTGATTCTGTATTAGTTAGTAATAAGCAGCCTCAAGGCTTGACCAACAGTTTCCCAGCTCACAGCTGTAAATCCTTGGATACCAATGCTGGATGGGACTGTGCAGATGTGGCAAGTGAGTCCACAACCAGTGTGTGTGTCTGTCTCTGCAAAGATGAATCATTGCTTTTAAATAGTGGGAAAAGTGGCTCAAGTTATTACTCCATGTTAGAGACTCAGTGTTGATATCTGCCTCTGCTGTCACAGGTGACATTTAGTAGCAGAGGTGGCTTCGCTAGGTTTGATCATGGGAGTCAATGCTAATGAACTCATGTGGAAAGAGAAATGACCAGCACTAGGAGAGCCAATGGCAGAGACTGGCCACAGTCAACAAGTCATTCTGATTTGTTAGTTATTTAAAGCTTCCTCTATGACAGATGCAGTACAAAGACCTTCATATGTAATACCAACTACCACAGTCTATTCACAAACTTTTTCCCCAGACTTTTTTTGTGGTTGACCTTACAAAGTTGCTTCTTTAACTGACCAGTCAGCCAGGACTGGTCAGGCCACTGCCCATGAGTCTTTACTTACTCTTTTAATTTTGACCTCATGTCTTTGCACATAAAGTAGATAAAGAAGAGCACTGCAGGAGACTCTGGCCATTGGGAAGATTTTCCCTCTCTGCTCTCTTTAAGAACCACCTCCAAGTGGGACTGTGCTGTGATCTGAATATATCCCCTAAGTTTTATGTTGAAACATAATTCCCAATGAAATGCTATTAAGGTGCTGTCTCCAGGGGGTGAGCAGGAGGGCTCCTGCCTTGTGAATGAATAGCACTAAGGCCCTCATAAAAATGCTTCCCACAGTGTCTGACCCTTTCTGCCTTCCATCATGTGAGAGTGCAGTGCTCCTTTCTTATTCCATGTGAGGAACAAGAAGACTCACACCAGAAACTGAGAGTCAGTGCCTTGCTCTTAGAATTTCCAGCTTCCAAAATGATAAAAAGTGCATTTTTAAAGTTCTTTATAAATTACTGAGATTCATACATTTGTTCTGGTGGCATAAGTTGCCTAAGACAGGCTATAATTAACTACCATCCATTTTTCACCCATGTAATTTATCAGTCCTACCCATATGTGAATTGAGTTCATCATTTTTCATTCTCCTCTATTGTGGCCAATAGCTTGTCCCATACGGTCATGGTACTGAGCTGAGGGACCAGCACTAATATAACGTTGATGCCATAGAGTTCTGGGTCAACTGTTTGTGAGGCTCACCTGTGTCTTTGATCCAGTTCTTGCTTGACCCTAGCTCTACCACTTTCATTGTATGATGTATTGTTGCTGGACTTTCTCAAAGTTATGAACTGAAAAGTCTTATAAAAAGCAGTTCTGGATCACTGGTTACTTTTCCTGTCATCACAGGAAATCAGTCTCTAAGGATCCACTAACTTATCTAGATCTGTTTTCAAGGTGTGTAATTCTCTGTTGCAGATGGCATAGATTTTCTCTGACTTACATTGTGATTCTCATTTAAGAGATCACTGTAAATTTATATCCTTTCTTCCAAACATAGTATTTGTACAATACAATTTGTTCAGTGCATTGCTTAAGCAACATAGATGCTTGCACTAAAGCCTTCTTGTCACCCTGTGAATAGAGCATAACAATATTTCTAGGCATGGCATGTAAAATTTCTAGAAGTAAAGGATGCTACCAGAAATTGGTTTCTTTCTTCATGGTGGGAGTGAGAGAAGCAATATTTTGTCGTTTATTTTAAATGAGATTTCCTCACACAGTCTAATCAAGTGAAAGCTTGATGTTTGTTCCTGGCATATTCTGTCAAGTGAAATCTGTTTCATAGTCTTCATAGGATTTTTTTGCCCCCACTTCTGGATTCAACATGTAAAGGCTTCCAATGAACTTAACATATTTTGTTCATGTATCTGATAATCATTGCTATTGATCTGGTGGGCCAATATGAGGTTCTATCTGTAAAATAATGAAGTAGTCAAAATTCTTTTGGAATATAATATGGCAGAGAGTGGAAGAGTTAAGCATAAACCTGGGCAAGAAGGTAAAAGTACAATTTTATCCATCTCATATGACACATATTACATCTTATCCTCCTTCTTGGTAAGTATGTTAGGGACATTGCAGAGCTCTGACCAATATACCCAAAAGAACAACTTACAGGAGGAAGTTCAATTTGGCTCTTGGTTTCAGAGGTTCACCAACTCCATAATTGTGGGTTCAAGGTGAGGTAGAACATCATGGTAGGAGGAAAGCTGCTTAGTTCATGGCAGAAAATGAGCGTGTAAGGAGCCAGGAATAAAATAGTCCCCAAAGGCATGTCCCCAGTGATCTACTTTATCCAACCACATTCTACCTACCTCTCATTTCCATTCATTAATCCACTCAGATTATTAATCCATCAAATGAATTTATCCAGTGATCAAGTATCTGCAGCTCTCTTAATCTAATCATTTTACCTCCCGATATTCTTGGTTTGTCTCACTCATGCTTTTGGGGAAAAATTCATACCCAAACCACAATATTCTTTGGATCCCCCAAACCCACATCCACCTCACAGTGCAAAATACATTTAATTCCTTTTCAAGAATCCCCATAGTCTTAACAATTCCAGCATTGCCCAAAATTCCAAGTCCAAAATTTTATCTGAGACTCACAACAAACTCTTGGTTGTGAGCCTCTGTAAAGCAAGTTACATATATATAATAAATAATGATACAGAGTAAACATTTCCATTCCACAGAGAAATAGGGGCATAGAAAGAAAGCATGGGGTCATAGCAACACTGAAATCAAACTGGGTTAACAAATTTTTTGATCCACATCCAGCATTTCGGTCACATAGCGCCATGATCTTTTCTCCAAAGGGCTTGTGTAGCTTCACCCATATGATCTTCCTGCTTATAGTCCACAAGGCATCTCTCTTGGCTTGTTGTTCTTTGATTTCTTTCCTTGGCAGATATTCTATGTTACTGGCATCTCTTCATATTTGGGATCTTCACTGCAGCTTTGGCTTCTTTCTCACATCTTCAAGGATTGCCCTCTTAGGGATTGGCTGAAGGGATTCTGGTCCTGCAATACTTTGTCTGGCCTCCCAGGCTTTCTTTGAAATCTTGGTGGAAGCCTCCATGACCTACTAGCTCCAGCCTCCTACATTCCTGAAGAACCACCACCATGTGAACAATGCTAAGGTCTGCAACCATCTTGAGCATTAGCCAACCCTGCTAAGACCAAGCCTGCAGCAATCTCTGAGTCATATGAACTCGGTGAAAGAAATTCCTTGGCCCCCATGCAAGCAGGGTGCCCCTATGGGTGCTTCTCAAAGCATCCTTGAACTTGTGTGGTCTTGCCAATTTCTGAGATGCCCTCAAGCCATCTTTTCTATTGTCTCTGTGTAGTTTCTTAGACACCCATAACTTCCTTTGCCTCCGTTTTACATGAACTTTTCTATCCAAATTGCAAATTCCTCAAGTTTATCTGCTCTGAATTCTGCTCCTGATTATCAACGTAAACTTCATTAAAAGCCACAAGCAATATTCATGCTACCACCTGAATGCTGAACTGCCTTGAAATTTCTGCCATTAGATAAATTAGTCAATTACCATCAAATTCAATCTCACAGAAGATATCAGGGCATGGATGAACTATAGAAAACTATTTGCCAAAATGCAACATAAATGACCTCCACTCCAATTTCCAATAGAGTCCACCTTTTTCTCTGGAACCTCATGAGTCCAGTCGTTACTATTCATAGTTCTATCACCATTCTGGTCTTCAGAGCTCTCACTGGAATTGCCCAGTAAGTTTTGCTTACTACATTCTAAGGATTCTCCAGTCTGAATTTCCAAAGTTTTCTAAATTCCTCCTACAAAACAGCTCTAAAATCTTCTGAACTATATGTCAGGCAAGTTACAGCAACAACCCTACTTTTCAGTATGAATTTCTGTTTTGGTCAGCTTTGTGTCACTATGTTCTAAAATTTGGACAAGAACAACTGGGAGGAAGAAAAGTTTACTTTGGTTCATGCTTTCAGAGGTTTAGTCCATTGTTGGTTGACTTCATAGCTCTGGACCTGCAGTGATGCAGAGCTTCATGGTGGAAGGACACAGTATAAGGAAGTTGCTCAGCTCATGATACCCATGAAGGAGAGAGAGAAAAAGAATGGGAACATAAAACCTCAAAGCCAGGGAAAATATAATCCTCAAGGCTATGCCCCCAGTGACCTACTTTCTCCAGTCACACCATACCTGCCACAGTTACCACTCATTAATCCATTCAAAGTATCAGTCCGTCACATAAATTAATCCACTGATTAGGTTACAGCTCTCACAATCTGATCATTTTGCTTCCTGACGTTTCTGCATTGTCTCATACACAAGCTTTTGGGGGATACCTCATATCCAAACCAGAGCAATAGAGATGGAAAAGAAAATATTTACTAGAACAGTCACTGCATACATTTAAAGCCATGTTAATCTGCCTTTGGACATAGCATATTTGTTGTATCAGCCATAATAACAGGTGCAACTTGTTCGAGTTTGAAGTAGTTTTCTTTCGTGCTTTGTGATTCATCTGCTTGTTCTTTTGTTTTACAGAAGTTTTGGGATCTTGCTCTGCTGCTCAGTCTGGTTTTGAATCCCTCTGCTTAAACAATCCACCCACCTCAGCCTCCTGAATTACCCACAGACATGCCCTACTACACTCATCTTCATCTGTTTTTTATAGGGTATAAGTGGGGAATTTAATGAGGTTACTACAATTATTTTTTAGGTTTCTAAGGGTAACTTATCTTTATAATTTCTTTTGGCATGTGATTTTGGTTTTTATCAATGCAGAGGGGAAATGAAGAGACTTTTATTTGATTTTTTCCTAGTATAATAGTTCATACCCTGTAGAACAAGGATCCAATGTGAGTGTAGCATGAACTATCAAGCATATCCATTCCAATGATGCCTTTGGAAATTGGGAAATAACTACTACTGGATGGTTTTGTGCTCTGAATGCCTACTGTGAGTTGGGCATGGGCAAAATTCTATTTGTGACTTGACCCCCATAGGATTTCACTCTGACAGTATTAGCTAAAGGACACGTTGGGTGCTTCTGAGTAAGTATCCATGAATACCCAGACTGTGTCCTATAATCTTTATGTAGTGTGAGAGCTCATTCTTTTTCAATGTATGATTTTAGTTGCCAGATGGGGGGCAGTTATTATTTAGTATATTTATTATTACAATATCTTTCTTTCTGGAATTTCAACCTCACCATCAAGAACTGCTTTTTTGGGTCATTTATTCTTCCCTTGTCTTGAGGATAGTCATCTAAGCTTCTGAAAACCATCTAAAAAAAGTGACAGCAATGTTTCTAGGGTTTGTATCAGAGATTTGGTGTCAAGCTCCCATATTAACAACTCTTCCATCTTCAGTTTTCTATTCAGCTCTTGCCTCTCTGTCTTTCATCCTGTGCTTAAAATCTAGTCTTCTGTTTGCTTTCCTGGTGTGCCTGATGTGTATTCTATATCTTGGGGATTCTTCTGGGAATGGTCCCTTTAATCCCTCTGCAAGCACTTCCACAACCAGGTTATGTTGTAACTTGATCTCAAGTATTTGTCCAGCTCCAAAGGGAAGTAGGGGTAGATCCCAAGGTGGTCATCTACCACCTTGCAATGTAGAGGCCTCTGCATCCTCTTCAAACATTGGGTAAGGTGGTGTGAAATAAAAGTGAGACATATAATGGATGCCCAGAGACTGCAGGGAAATCTGAGCATTCTAGATTTGTTAGTGTATTAACCCAGAACCCGTCACTCCAAGTCTTTCTATCCTATTCCTTCCTAACTAGTATGCTGTCTTTGGTCTAGTAATATATTGGGGCTTATCGTCGTCTTTGTCGCCCGCAACAAAGACGTGATCCCGGGAATGTGTATGCAGCTCTTTATCTTGCGCGCCCATTTCTCTTTTTCTCTCCCGTTTCCTCCCTCTCCCTCTTCCCCTTCCCCCCCTCAGTCCCTCAGTGTCTCCGTGTCTGTCTCTCTCTCTCTCTCTCTCCTTCTCTCTCTCTCTTATGCCCTCAGTTGACCAATCACAGAACTTTCACGTGAAGCATGCACGGGCAAGCATAGACAAAGGCTTAAAGCATGAGCCGGACACACATGTGGCCAGTTTACAACCAACCAATAGGAATAACTTTCACAAAGATACACTTGTTTGCTCCATGGCAACAGCAAAACTGGCATATCGCCAGGCGCCATCTTAAGAGACCATCGGGATTGTCCGGACCAACCCGACAGGGGCTGAGAGTTCATCTGTCATTTTATTTTATTTTTGTTATTCTTATGATAAAATCCTGGCTTGATCTTTACTTCTTGACCTCAAGCTTCAGGGATAACACCTCTTTTATAAGTTGCATAGCTGATTTCTCTCACTTTTCCACTTCACCTTCAGTGTTTTCCAGTTTGCCATGAACCTTCCTTCATGGGTTTTCCCATGTATCAATGCCTTTGTACCATAGTCATCTGATTTCATTGTCCTTGACCCCATGATTTCTTTGAGTTATTGCATAGGAAGGGCATTCCTGTCAAGGTGTCCATTTCTAATTCATCATCAGGAAATTTTTTTTTTTTTTTTGTACTAGGAATTGAACCCAGGGGTACTCCACCACTGAGCCACATCCCCAGCCCTATTTTGTATTTTATTTAGAGACAGGGTCTCACTGAGTTGCTTAGGGCCTTGCTAAGTTGCTGAGGCTGACTTTGAACTCACGATCCTCCTGCCTCAGCCTCCCAAGTGCTGGGATTACAGGTGTGCACCACCGCACCCTGCGGGGAAAAGTTTTTATAAGTATATCAAACAGAGCATGCCAAGAGCATTCAGCTTTGCACCCATTGTGGGGGTGTCTTTGTTGATCATCAGCCAGAAGATATCAGAGCTCCAAAATCCCACTTTTGAGTCTCCATTTTACTGGTACATATGAAATATACAGAATAGTAGGTTTCATTGTGGCGTATCTATACATGTATGTAACATTTCTTAATCAATTTCCCTCCTCATTGCTCCCCTTTCCCTTCTCTTCCTCCTCCCCTGATCCTCTCCCTTTATAATAATGGACTCCCTTTTAAATTCATGATGGCTTTTCTATTCCATCTCCAGCTTCCGCATAGGAGAGAAAACATAAACTACTTTTCTGAGTCTGATTTATCTCACTTAACATGATAATCTTCACTTTCATCCATTTTCCTGCAAATATAATTTCATTCTTCTTCAGGTCTGAATAATACCCTATTATGTATATATACCATGTTTCCTTTATCCATTCTTCTGGTGACAGACATCTAGGCTGATTTCATAACTTGGATATTATGAACTGTGCTACAGTAAACATGGGTGTGCATGTATCTGTATAGTAAGGTCATTTTAATTCTTTTGAATAAATGCCAAGGAGTGCTATAACTGGATCTTATGGTAGCTCTAGTCTTAGATTTTTAAGGAAGCTCCATATCCACAGTAATTTCCGTAAAGAATATGATAATTTACATTTCCACCAGTAAAGAGAAAGTGTTCCATTTTCCCCTCGTTCTTATTGTCACTTGCTATTTGCCTTCTTGAGAACAGCCATTCTGTGGAATTGATCATTTTTATCATCACTACTGGCACCAACCCTATTACGTCAGGTTCACCATGAAGCATTCAATTAGAAAGCTGCTCAGGAAGTTAAAAATATTGGCCTCTACCACACCTGTGAAGGAAGGAATGATGCAAGACTGGCCAGAATGGGAAATTGAATTTTAATGAAATTAAAATTTCACAGCTGATCCCTCAGACTGATCGGGAGTTGGGAAGGTCTTTAGACTTGTCCCAAATGGAGGCAATGTGTTAGGTCTTTGAATCCTTGCAGTGACTTGTCAGGTCATGTTAGCAGTAAGTGAGTTTTCGCCAAAGAGAAGGAGTCAATTTGGATAGGTAGAAAGAAATTTCTGGGGAGGGAAAATCCATTCTTGAGTTGTTAGCAGGATATTCTTCTGACACCTGGGCATCCAATGTCCCTTTCTTTAAGTGCCCATAGTAGATACTCAGTAAAACTTTAGGTATGCACCTTAGGGTTATTTCCTCCTTTAATAGATGATGACTTAAGAAGTTTTAGAACATGAAATTGACTTCCTTAAAGTCCCATAGCTTCAATGTTATAACAACGGATTTAAAAACATGCTTTCCTTCCTGAAGTTTGGATTCCCAACTAGATCATGGCACTGCCTCCTTTGTGCTTTCCTCTTCCACAATGAACCTTTTACGGCAAGATCCTTGTTTCCTTCAGGATTTTCAAATGCTCAATGTCCTGAACCCCACCTACCCATATATCTGCCAACATGGGCCTGCATTTGCAGAGCTCTGCTCCAACAATCCAAGACTTCAGGAGTTTCAGCAAATGTTATTTGATCACATTCCTCCTCTGAACAGGTCACATGCCAAACTTAATAGGTATCACTTACCTGACTTTGCCTAATTTTCTCTTCATATACACATACATACCAACACTCAGCCACCTGGTTGATCTGTTTTTATAATTCTGTATCTGCATGTTGAATAAAGTAATGGATGCATCATGACTCCTTTCAGTGATTACGTTGCATTTGCTTTGACCATCCTGCATCACATTTAGACTACAACTCACAAATTTCATGTCAAAGTCTAGCACCCCCCACCACATAGCACTGAGAAGACTACTTAAATTATCTGATCCCCAGTTCTCCTGTATAAAAATGGTACCTACATATTTCATGATATTAATCTAAGAACAACATGAGATATTGCTTGTGAGAATCTCCTGTGAACTATAAAGGTGATATAAAAATAAAAAATAAAAAAACCACACACTCTAAGCAGGAATGTTCCTGGAATCTCCTTTAGTGCTTCTTGTCTACACCAATCACAAACCATTTTGTTTATTTCTAACATTTCATTTCCTCAGTTATAAATGCTAAATGATTTAAATGTTGGACTTGGTCAAGTTTACTTTCCTTTTCATTTCACAGTGTTGTAGTGTTTTGTCCATAGTAGATACTCAATAAAACTCTTTGGTGCTTTAGAGCTTTCTGAAAAATTTTCATGGACCAAATAGATTTAAAGCTTTTATTTTTAATTTTTTATTTTGCTAATATGAGAAACATTATCTCTATTCTTTCAAATTGCACTTCATCTCATTTCATTTTCTTCCATTAAATGTCTTATTCTTCATATGTATTTATATTTTCTTATGGAATTCTCAACATCTTTTCCCCTAATACCTTTTGATTGACTGGACTCTGATCCTCAAGGGGGTGGAATAGGGAAGAAGAAAGAAAGAAAAGCTTAAGATAAGAGGTGGTAAGTCACAAGTAATATTGACTGAGAAGGAACAGAGAGATTTCTCTTTGCCTTTCGAAATTGACTCAAATTTACTTTTGAAGTCATTTTCAGCAGGAAATAGATTACAAACTCCAAGTTTTCTCAAGAGATCATCAACTTCTTTTATCCTTTGTGCTTTTCAAGGAAACACAAAAGGTGGGTGGGAACCGTGAAACTGAAACTGCCTTCTTAAGTGGGAGGATGAGCTTGGAAAAGAAGACCCTGCACTCCAGAAACTATTCAGTGCCTTAAAGATTGAAGCTTATTGAAGTGGAGTGAGTTTTCATCTTACGCTAAACACAGAAAAAGAATGGCTTCCTCAATACATTGGCATAGTGTGTGGATTAGTCCACTGTGCATGTGATCTCAGGTGCATGAAGTGAAGCTTGGGGAAAGATTTATAGGAAAAAAGAATTATTACACTTGAGGTGAAAAGCCTGGATCAGCAGAAATCTAGTTTTGATGGCATCTGAATTTGTGGATGATTTCTAAAGTGGGTAGCAGTTCCTATTCTTTTCCCAACCTCTCTCATTTTCCTGAGATACATTTTTATTTATGAAAAATATAGGATGAGGTATACCACAATAATTTGGGCAAAGAAATTCATTCCTAAGCAAGACCTCACCAGTAGTGCACTGTAGAAGACTGGGATGTTCGGCACCATTGGCAAAAGTCTACTCTATGACTCTAGACTGACACATTCCAGAACAGAATCAGACAATATAGGTATTCTTATGAAGTTCATGAGAAATGGTTCAAACGCCCCTTTTTTAAAAAACTGAGACAGTGGCATTTCAATCATTCCCTTACCTAGCTATTCCCCAAAACTATGTGGTCTCTAAGACTGAAGCAAATATTGATGAAGAACCTAAGCATAGATTGATGTATGAAAAGTGTCCCCCTTGTTTGAGCTAGTCAGGTGATCTCATTCTGATCTTAGCTTGGCACTAATTAATATAATATATATGATGATGGTCAATTCTTTTCTTTTCTACAGATAAAATAATAAAGGCTATGAATTAGTAAATATGAACTAAAGTACTTTGTTAGAACTTTAAAATCTTTGTAGGTAATGCATTTTGAAAATCTGATAAATGCTCTAAAAATTATGTAGGTTCACACATTTTGCTTTTACATTCAAGAGTTGATGTTCCTGCTCTCTGAAGAAAGTAAGAAAGAATACCTGTCCCACCCTCAGTCTAGTTAAGAACACAAAACCTCCTCAACTGAGAAATATATAAAATCACAGGTAGGTACTATAAATGTATATATATGGAAGTTTTTTCTTTCTTTTCTTTTCTTTTTTTTTTTTTGGAAGTGCTGGGAATTGAACCCAGGGGCCTTGTGCTTATGAGTCAAGCACTCTACCAACTGAGCTATATCCTCAGCCCTTTCTAAATGTATATATACATTTGGCAGAAAACCAGGTTTTCTCCATTATTCCAAGGCATGACATTTACACACACACACACACACACACACACACACACACACACACAATTTGTATACACATACTGAACAAAAAGAAAAAATACTATGAGTTGTGGGATCACAGAGTACCATTCCTTGATCTTTGAGAAAGATCACAGCTATTGGGCAAATAATACCATTAAGAGAGAGAGTCTGAGGAATACTAGCTGGAGTTAGGGTCACAGATGAGACACAGTCATATGATATAGGGGTTATAAAACCATGGTTATAAAACCATGCTTTAAGATCCTGTGTTAGCAAAAGACATTACAGTCAAGATTTGTTCACATTTTACTGAGTCTTTTTAAATAATATCATACTCCTGGACACTGATATTCAAAATGCTTTAGTTCCTGAATGACAGGCCAGGTTTCTCAAAACCTGTCTTGGAGGAGCATGCCTGCTGACTCAATGTGTGCGCACCTGCTGTTTCAGTTGCAAGGGAATCTTCAGCTCTTGTTCTTTTTACCACTGTGATTCAATAACACTTTGGTTCTACAACAGGGCTTTGAGATTAGTGCTGGTTTATTCTATAGGGAGAAAGAGAGGCTTTTCAACAAAGAAAATCCACTGATGAATCTCCAATCAATCCAAGTGGCAGCAGATAGTCATTAAGTATGACAAGGAATGTATTATTATACTATGTTTAGGAGATTTGTGACTGCTGATGAGGCATTTTATTTTTTCTTCTGGGTAATGTCACTGCATTTCCATGAATGCTGCATGATATATAGGTAGGTAGGTAGGTAGGTAGGTAGGTAGGTAGGTAGATAGAGAGAGAGAGAGAGAGAGATAGATAGATAAATAGATTGATCTTTGATGTTATACTCTCTTTTCTCTCATCTGAATAGTAGGTTAATGGACTGTTTATTCTGCTGGAATCATTCAGAGAATAGACCTGTGGTAATGGGGGTTAATCTCAGGGTTTTCTTGAGTATCATGCACTGGTTAATATTTAGCTCTGGTATAAAGTGATGCATTTGTATACACCTCTGCTACTCCATATCCACATGAGTCATCATGGGGAACTAACATTCCTCATCTATAAATCTCTGAGTTTCCCCATGTTTAAAATAGAGATAACAAGAGTAACCTCCCCATCAAATTGTTGAAATAATAAAATAAATAATCATGGCACATTTGGGCTCTAAAAAAATGTTATCCATCTTGACTACATGAGATGAGTTGATTTTATTAATTTAACTGTAATGTTACATGTGAGATTGTAAAAGCACGGGAAGCCTTCTAGTGTGTCAATTCAATTGTGTGTCAGATACTGTCTTCCAGTATGAGTGATTTATATGTCAATGTGAACTGGTCAATCAAGGCCTGAATTCAGAAGTCTAACTTGGTAAATGGTAGGTTTCCTCAAAAGTATGATAAAATTATATTCATACTTGGCTACAAAAAAGTTAAGGATCACCAAAGATTCAAATATTCATAAGAAATACATTGTACACACATGTATATCCATGTGCATGCATACAAACATGCAAATACACACATGCATATACACAGTGATTTCGGCAAAGCAAGGCTAAGAAAAGTTGAAGTATACTTCTTCACTAAGTATTGAGCCCATCTTTGTGAGTGTGTGTTCCACTACCTTCTTCCCCTCCTCTCCCACATTTCCCTCCCCTCACCTCAACTGAGACCTTTATGTGGATGACTATACTATTTTTTAAAAAACTTAGAATTATGATACTGCTGTGCAGGGTGGGTAGCATGTTAGTTTTGTTGAATTTGTGTGTAATTTCTTGTTATAATTTTCATGTTATTATTGAGTAGGTTGTTTGTTTGGATTTCTTTTCCTTGTCTTTCTTCCCTTACTTGGTTTTGTGCTTTTTTGCAAAAAGATCATGAAGCTCTCCAGGGAAAGGTAGTTTTGATTTTCTAATCAGAAAATAAAATATGTTATTAAATTCAGTTTCACTCTTGATAAGTGGTACCCAACCCAGCAAGTTTAGAAAACAGCATCAGGATAGTATCTCCACTCACAGAGGACAGGGGTAACTCCATTTAATCAGAGCATCTGGAAGACTCAATGTTCCAAGTGCACCTAATGCCAGGATGCACACCTGTCTTCTGATTGTCCACATTTAAGAGGTGTAGGGAAGGAAGGGGCATCAAATCATAAAGTGACTTAAGCCAGTCTCTTGCCAAAAGTGACTTAATATTTATGTGAAGAGTTTTAGCTGTGTTTCACCCATGGGCTTAGCCTACTGGTAAGTGGACCATGTTAAGCAGGCAGTGTTGGGTGGGAGGGAAATGTACCTTGCAGAGACAGTCTAGCTGTTCAGGGAAATAGCTATTTGACCATATATGTTTTTGTTTGTTTGCCTCAATTGAATAGAGTCTGTATGTCTTGCATATGTGTATTAACAAATATTTCTTGTTTATTTCTTCAAATATTTATCTTCATGCTATTTCAGTTTTCTTGTATGCAGAGAAGAGAACAGAGTAGAGGAGTAGCTTAACCCAATAGCCCAGCTGAAAGAATTATGTAAGAAGACCATGAATGCTGCTGCACTCAATTGTGGAATGTTTGTGGCAAACCTGATGAATGCAGGCCCAGAAAATGAATGACTTTGGGAAATAATAATACAACCTACCAGTCTCTCTTTTAGCCAGGAACATAAATTTCCATTTTGAACACAAAAAAACAAAAACTCCTCTTATACTGCTTCCAAGATGACTTGGAGTGATTCCTACTCCCTGTTACTCATTCTTTTGTGTAACACTTCGTAGCACAAATAAATAGTATGGACCTATATAGCCAATTAAGAAGTAGCAATGATGATTGTGTGTTATTCTGTGTTAGTCAGCTATCATTATTATAACAAACAATTGAGGTAATCAATCATAAAGGGAAAAGGGTTATTTTGGTTCATGATTTTGGAAGTTCTAGTTCAAGATTGGTTGGTCCCATTGGTTTTGGGCCTGTGGCAAAGAAACACATCTTAGCAGGACTTTGTGAAAGAGCGAAATCTGTCAAAGACAGAAAGAAAGTGACCAGGGTCTCATATCACCTTGAAGGGCACATTCTTAATGACCTTGAGATCTACCTCTGCTCCCCACTCCTTACAATTTCTTTCATCTCCCTATAGTGCCATGCTGGTGACCCAAAACAACCAACACATGCGTTTTTGGACTTAAGATCCAAACTATAATAACTTCTGAGGTTGTATCATGAAAAACTTCAGATTCTTCCCCTTGCAAAACTTGATCTTGAGGCAGCCAGCCCTCATATCATGAAAATACTCGAGAACCCAATAGTGAGGTCCATGTGATAATAGTTGATGCCACCTGCCTATAGCCAGTACCAATTTGCCAGCTATGTGAACTGACTTTGGAAATGGAGCCACCAGCTGCAGTCAAGCCTTCAGATGAAGGCAATGTCATTTAAAGAGTTGATATTTCTCATCATTCCATACCACATTGAAGAGAGCTGAATGAATGGAAGAGAAGAATGGCAGCCTAATAAATGCATGGTGGAACTAGCAAGAAATGTATTCCAAGTCTAAGGCAACCTTCTGACCCATTTTCTACAGCAACACATTTATTCTGTAAACTATTAAGCCCATGATAGAGATTTTGAGAAGTGGATGTGAACCCCCAGGCTCAATGACAGTAGCAGGAGTGGGGAGACAACAAGCTTTTGAATAAAAGACATCTGGATCTTAGGGGGAGTGGGTCCCACAATGGATATGTTTCAGAGCATAAAGCAACAGAAGAGGTCAATACATTTGATGAAAAATGTCAAAAGACTATTTATTTATTTATTTATTTATTTATTTATTTATTTATTTAGGTATTGGGAATTGAACCTAAGAGTGCTTGCATTACTACTGAGTTATATCACCATGCCTTTTACTTTTAAGTTTTTGAATTTTGAGACAAGGTCTCAATAAGTTGCTGAGGGTGGTCTTGTTCTTGTGGTCCTTCTATCTTAGCCTCCTGAGTTTCTAAGACTATAGGTATGTACCACTGTTCCAGGGATTCAAAGAGCTTTTTTAAGAAAGAAAAATCAGGAAGGAGTTATTCTAAAGAGGAATGAATTGAGATCTATTTACTAATTTCTCCCAGAATCAGGATTCAATATGATTTAGCATCTTGTTTTTTAAAAGCTGAAAACATGCAAAATATGCTAAATAATTAGATGCATATAGGATATGTACTCTTTGTTATGATCTAAATATTTTCCTTAGATATAAGAAGGAAGAGAAAAGGAATTCTAAAGAGAAAAAGGTTGAATAGCAAACATTTTCTTTTCTAAATTAAGTATTTCTTTTCCTTCTTAATCTGTAGGAGATAAAGGGTTCTAAGTATGTTTAACTTCAGCTTGGAGCCCATGCTGATGTTCCTCAATGGAGTCTGCATCTTTGGATCAGCAATTCTTCCTATTAAGTAATCATTCCATTAAATATTTAATCAGAAAGTTGGTTGCTTTACCCATCTGTCTTGTCCAGATTCAATTACAGGAACTATCATTCTTTTATGAAGAGATGCATGTAACTTTTGAACATGACTTGAATTTTTTCTTCGTAAAATTGACATATTTTATAGGATTTTCACAGAATACTACTGAAGATTGACATTGGATTTCTCTTTATTCTTGCTCCCATTTTTGATGTCAAAACCATTTCCACCTATATCAAAAAGTCATTAGGGGAGGTTTAGAGATGGCCAGTGATGAAGTTTTTATTCTTATTTGCCTATTTGATTTGTAATAAAATATTCAGGAATTGAATTAAATTGTTAAACGCCCTCCCAACACACATCAGTCAACAAAAAGATTAGAAATTTTGTATTTATTAAGGAAAAATCTCTAAAATAATAAAGTATAAATCACACAAGGATAGATCTTAGTTTATTACCTGGGTTTTTAATACTTTGTATTAAAGTACTGGTCATAATAAATATTGCAGGAAATTCCTAAGAAATCTTATAAAATTATTTACTCTAATGACAAATTTTTGCAGATGAAGAATATGAAGTAATTTGCTCAAGATGACATAATTACAGGAGTGTAACTCATTTTTCTTGTATATACTCTTTAAAAAAGAATACATTGCCTTTAATAAGATAACTATTCTTTCAATTTTTGCACACATATTTTCTTTGTAATCCTTTCTTCTTAATTTTACTGGTTGAGGTGGTCTTCATTGTTATTGTCGTACATCTCCCTATTTTAACTGAATGCATTTTGTTTTTATCCAAACTATCATTAGAACAATGTTCTGCTTTACATAAACAAAGGTTTATCCCTTTATTTTTCTCATTGAAACATAGGATTCTTGACAGCATTAAGTCTGGGTTTTTATGCAAGTGGTTTTGAGTCCTGTAGAATTATCCGGTCAGTACCAGGAACTTGATAAATACTTGCTGAATAAATAAATGATCCACAGGTTTCAACTTTTTCTTGAGAATTGGGTCACTCTTGAGCCATTCACCCCAAATGGTTATTGCCTGGTTTTTTTTTGGCACTGCTTCACGAAACTCTTCTGAATTTCAGTTCTTTTGTGTGCATTAAGAATGGATTTGATTCTCTGAAGCCTCTGAATATCACAGAAATACAGATCTTTATATCTTATAAAATGTCTTCCCTTTTATAAGTAGATCCTGTTAGATGATTGAGACCCAAATTCCATCTACTCTACCCATTTTCTGATTCCTAAAGCACATTACTATATAAAATTATTTCAGAACTTACTTTTTGTATACTTTGTCCAAACAAGTCTCTACTCATCTACCTAAATAAATATTTATCAATTGACTTCTCTGTGATCTGTGTGGATTTTAAGGACTATGAGTAATCAGTGAACAAGGCTGACCTTACTCTGGAGTAAGAAGGAGGATAGAAAAAAATGAGAAAAATCTCTAAAACAATAAAAAACTATTCAAAGCTGAAAATCTAAGCCAATGACCTCCACTTTTTCATTTATGTGGTATAGCATTTTAGAATTTTTTTTTAAGAGTTCAAGAACAGTTAATTAAGAATAAAACTTCATCTGTGTCACATGGCATGCCTGTAATGCCAACTACTTGGCTGAGGTTGGAGAATATGTAGTGCAGACAGCCACCTTCCCATGCAGATCTCAGCAATGGTAAGCCTCTAGTAGGTCTCCAGTCCTTCCTGAAGACCCAATGACAATGGGAATTGGGAACCCAGAATAGCTACAGTTTGTAAAAACCCTGAATTCCCTTTATAGCTGAAGGGTTAGGGTTGGAACATTTCCCCAATTGCAACATTAAGATCAAAACCGTTGGCCACTAGAAATTAGGCATATGGAAGTAGACTAGAATTACAGGTCACAGCAGGGCCCCCAGTAATAATGCCTCTAGGGGAAACCAGATTCCCTCTTCACACTAAGAGTAGGATCCCTGAGACCAGGGTTTTCTTTACCCCCAACTCCTGATCTTCTCCTTCAACCAGTCCTATTTTGATTTGACAAATTAACTTATGCCAGCCTGGGCATCATGACTCAAGCCTGTAATGCCCTGAGACTCTATAGAGACCCAGGGAGGGCTGCAGCAATTTCAGGCCACCTGGACAACTTAGACTGCCTCTATAGGACTGTGGGTATTGCACAGTTGTTAGCACCCCTGGGTTTAATCCCAGGAACCAAAGAAAGAAGAATTAGCTTACTGTGCAGCACAGAGTCCTATTTTTGCAGCACTGGACAGCGGTGCACAGAAATCAGACATCCTGAAGTGTGGCTGTTGCAAGTCAAAGGCTCCCAGGCTCCCAGGATGCCTCCTCAAACAGTGAAGAATATGCTTTAAAGCAATGCTTTAAAAAAATGTTGAACTGCAAATCCACCTATTACCACATGATGGACATTGATCTATCTTCATCCATCGATAACTGAAAAGTCTAGAAAAATGTTGCCTATGGAACTTCCTCATATCTAGTGTGTGGGACACTGAAAGTTTAAGAATTCAAGATATTAAGGTGCTAGAGTGATCAATTTATGGATTGTAAAATAACCCTAGCCTGATGACAGGGGCCAGAATAGTGTGGAAGCCTGAGGCAACAATCAATGGCTTCCATAACAAGAATGATCAGGAGAGAGAAGATCCACACATGGACTCTAAAAAATAAGTAAATAAAGGGAGACCTAGCAAAAGTCCCTAAAGAAACACAGACAACTTAATCCATACAAGTGTAAGTCTAGGGACAGCTCAGCCTTAGTGCTGGCTTCAGGAGCAATTCTGAGGCCTGGTAAATGCCTTCCAGATGCACACCAATCTAGAGGCCAGGACAGGTTGGCATTTTTATGTTATGGCTACTAATGAAATCTGTCCAAACTAATTGAACAGGAAAAAATGCACTAGATAGCTTTTTTTGAAATCAAGATTCGATGTCCTGCTAAATAGTTAGGAAAAAAAACATAGAGTCTATTATCCCATAAATTGTCAACTTCTAAGAAGAAATGGATAGGGACAAAAATAACTCAATAGGGTAGTTTTCTTGTACAAAACTTGTGAGACAAACAAAATAGAAGAAAGAAAACAGTGGATGTAGGCAATAGAAATCTGTGATTCTACCAAGGTTTATGTTTTAGAACTATTTATTTATGGGCAGTTTGACAGGGTTAACAGTCAAATAGTTTCAGAAAGAATGGAAGTTATAATAAAATTTAGTTTCTTCCTTCCTTAAAAGTGTGGAGTTTTATCTCTGGAAAAATCAACAATGGAAGGATTCACATGAATTTCACCAGCAGCTACTACTGATCTAAAATTTCAAATTGTCTAGACAATATATTATGTGTCAATCCCCTGGATTTTCAGAAGTGGATATCCTAATAACTGATGCTTATCATTGGTTGTTGTCTGTGAATGTAATGTATTGGGGGTTAGTAGTCGTTCCTATTAGAAGATGAAACCACATTTACGCTAGAGCATGCCATCTCCTTTTACCATAGAGGAACTCTGGATTCAAAATTCTGGTTTCAAAAAATCTAAGTCCCACTTAACATATATTCTCAACAGGCAAGAAAAAATGCAAGAGAAAGTCAGGGTTATTTTTTTTTATTTTATTTACTTATTGATTCATTGAACACAAATGGAGTACAGCTATTGTTTCACTGGTTGTACACAAAGTAGAGTCACACCATCTGTGCGTTCATGCATGTACACAGGGAAATGGTATCTGTCACAATTTCTGTTATTATTTTTATCCCCCCACCCTGACCACACCCCTCCCTTCCCTCCATGCTATCTATCCTTCCTCCCTTCTTGCCACACTTCCCCCCCGCATTATGCATCATCATTCATTTATCAGTGAGACCATTCGGCCTTTGGATTTTTGGGATTGGCTGATCTCACTTAGCATAACAGTCTCCAACATCATCCATTTACCTACAAATGCCCTAATTTTATTCTTCTTTATGGCTGAGTAATATTCCACTGTGTATATAAACCACAGATTCTTTATCCATTCATCTACTGAAGGGCATCTAGGTTGATTCCATAATCTAGCTATTGTGAATTGAGCACCTATGAACATTGATGTAGCTGCATCACTGTAGTAATCTGATTTTAAGTCCTTTGGGTATAGGCAAAGGAGTGGGATAGCAGGGTCAAATGGTGGATCCATTCCAAGTTTTCTAAGGAATCTCCACACTGCTTTCCAGAGTGGCTGCACCAACTTGCACTCCCACCAGCAATGTATGAGTGTACCCTTTTCCCCACATCCTCGCCAACACCTGTTGTTGCCTGTGTTCTTAATAAAAGACATTCTAATTGGGGTAAGATGAAATCTTAAGGTGGTTTTGATTTGCATTTCTCTTATAATGAGGGATGTTGAACATTTTTTCATAAATCTGTTGATTGCTTGTAGATCTTCCTCTGTAAAGTGTCTGTTCATTTCCTTGGCCCATTTATTGATTGGGTTATTAGTGTTCTTGGTGTAAAGAGTTTTGAGTACTTGGTAGATTCTGGAAATTAGTGCTCTATCTGAAGTGTGTGTGGCAAAGATTTTCTCCCACTCTGAAGACTCTCTCTTCACATTGCTCATTGTTTCCTTTGCTGAGAAAAAGCTTTTTAGTTTGACTCTTTCCCAATCATTGATTCGTGCTTTTATTTCTTGTGCCTTGGGAGTCATGTTAAGGAAATCTTGTCCTAGGCCAACATGATGAAGATTTGGACCTATTTTCTCTTCTATTAGGTGCAGAGTCTCTGGTCTGATTTCTAGGTCCTTGATCCACTTTGAGTTGAGTTTTGTACAAGGCGAGAGATATGGGTTTAGTTTCATTTTGCTGCATATGGATTTCCAATTTTCCCAGCACCACTTGTTGAAGAGGCTGTCTTTTCTCCATTGCATGTTTTTGGCTCCTTTGTCAAGTATGAGATACCTGTATTTCTGTGGGTTTGTCTCTGTGTCCTCTATTCTGTACCATTGATCTACCTGTCTATTTTGGTACCAATACCATGCTGTTTTTGTTACTATTGCTCTGTAGTATAGTTGAAGGTCTGGTATTGTGAAACCCCCTGAATCGCTCTTCTTGTTAAGGATTGCTTTAGCAATTCTGGGTCTCTTATTCCTCCAAATTAATTTCATGATTGCTTGCTCTATTTCTATGAGGTCCATCATTGGGATTTTAATTGGAATTGCATTGAATTTGTATAGCATTTTTGGAAGTATGGCCATTTTGACAATATTAATTCTGCCTATCCAAGAACATGGGAGAACTTTCTATCTTCTCAGATGCTCTTTTACTTCTTTCTTTAGTGTTTGGTAGTTCTCATTGTAGAGGTCTTTCACTTCTTTTGTTAGATTGATTCCCAAGTATTTTATATTTTTTGAGGTTAATGTGAATGGGATAGTTTTCCTAGTTTCTAAGAGGATGCATCACTTATGAATAAAAATGCATTAGATTTATGAGTATTAATTTTATATGCTGCTACTTTACTGAATTCATTTATGAGTTCCAGAAGTATTCTGGTGGAATTCTTAGGGTCTTCTAAATAGAGAATCATGTCATCAGCAAATAGGGATAGTTTGATCTCTTCTTTTCCTATTCGTATTCCTCTAATTTCTTTGGTCCGTCTAATTGCTCGGGCTAGAGTTTCAAGGACAATGTTGAATAGTAGTGGTGAAGGAGGGCATCCCTGCCTTGTTACAGTGCTCAGGGGCAATGCATTCAATTTTTCTCCATTTAGAATGATGTTAGCTGTGGGCTTAGCATAGATAGCCTTTACAATGTTAAAGAATGTCCCCACTATCCCAATTTTTTCTAGTGTTTTGAGCATGAATGGGTGCTGTATTTTATCAAATGCTTTCTCTGCATCTATTGAAATAATAATGTGGTTCTTGACTTTAAGTCTGTTGATGTGGTGAATTACATTTATTGATTTCCGGATGTTGAACCAACCTTGCATCCCCAGGATGAAACCCACTTGATCATGATGCACTATCTTTTTAATATGCTTTTGTATGCGATTCACTAAAATTTTGTTAAGAATTTTTGCATCTATGTTCATTAGAGATATGGGTCTGAAATTTTCTTTCCTTGATGTGTCCTTCTCTGGTTTGGGTATCAGGGTGATATTAGCTTCATAGAATGAGTTTGGAAGGGTTCCCTCCTACTCTATTTCATGAAATACTTTGAGGAGTATTGGAATGAGCTCTTCTTTGAAGGTCTTGTAGAACTGGGCTGTGAATCCATCTGGTCCTGGACTTTTCTTTGTTGGTAGGCTTTTGATGACTTCCTCTATTTCATTGCTTGAAATTGATCTATTTAAGTTGTGTATGTCCTCCAGATTCAGTTCGGGTGGCTCATATGCCTCTAGGAACCTGTTGATGTCTTCCATGTTTTCTATTTTGTTGGAATATAAATTTTCAAAGTAGCTTCTTATTATGTTTTGTATTTCAATTGTGTCTGTTGTAATATTTCCATTCCCATCATGAATTTTAGTAACTTGGAGTTTCTCTCTCCTTCTTTTTGTTAGCGTGGCTAAGGGTTTATCAATTTTGTTTATTTTTTCAAAGAACCAACTTTTTGTTTCGTCAATTTTTTGAATTGTTTCTTTTGTTTCAATTTTGTTGATTTCAGCTCTGATTTTGATTATTTCCTGTCTTCTACTACTTTTGGTGATGATCTGTTCCTCTTTTTCTAGGGCTTTGAGCTGTAATGTGAGGTCATTGATTTGTTGACTTTTCATTCTTTTATTAAATGCACTCTCTGCAATGAACTTTCCTCTTAGCACTGCTTTCATAGTATCCCAGAGATTTTGATATGTTGTACCTTTGTTCTTGTTGACCTCTAAGAATCTTTTAATTTCTCCCCTAATGTCTTCTGTTATCCATGTATCATTCAATAGCATCTTATTTAATCTCCAAGTCTTGGAGTAGTTTCTGTTTCTAACTTTATCATTGATATCTAATTTCATTCCTTTATGATCTGATAGTATACAAGGTAGTATCTCTATGTTTTTGTATTTGCTAAGAGTAGCTTTGTGGCATAACATATGGTCTATTTTAGAGAAGGACCCATGAGCTGCTGAGAAGAAAGTGTATTAGCTTTTTGATGGATGGAATATTCTATATATGTCCGTTAAGTCCAAATTAGCGATTGTGTCATTGAGTCCTATGGTTTCTTTGTTCAATTTTTGCTTGGAGGATCTGTCCAACGGTGAGAGAGGAGTGTTAAAGTCTCTGAGTATTATTGTGTTTTGGTTTATTTGATTCCTGAAATTGAGAAGGATCTGATTGACATACATGAATGCTCCATTGTTTGGTGCATAAATATTTACAATTGTTATATCTTGCTGATATATGCTTCCTTTAAGCAGTATGAAATGTCCTTCTTTATCCCTTCTGACTAACTTTGGCTTGAAGTCTGCTTTATCTGAAATGAGAATGGAAACCCCAGCTTTTTTATTCAGTCCATGTGCATGGTATGTTTTTTCCCAACCTTTCACCTTTAGTCTGTGGGTATGTTTTTCTATGAGATGAGTTTCTTGAAGGCAACATATTGTTGGGTCTTTCTTTTTAATCCATTCTGCCAGTCTATGTCTTTTGATTGATGAGTTTAGGCCATTTACATTCAGGGTTATTATTGAGATATGACTTGTATTTCCTGTCATTTTAGCTTTTTGGGGGTTTTTAGGTTAACTTTGTTTCTCCTTTGATTGACTCTTTCTTTAGGGTAATTCTTCCCCATAATGACTGAGATTGTTGTTTTCATTTCTTCCTCTTTGAATATTTTGTTGAGAATGTTCTGTAGGGCAGGCTTTCTCTTTGTGAATTCTTTAAGCTTTTGTTTATCATGAAAGGATTTTATTTCATCATCAAATCTGAAGGTAAGTTTTGCTGGGTATAAGATTCTTGGTTGGCATCCGTTTTCTTTCAGAGCTTGAAATATGTTGTTCCAGGCCCTTCTTGCTTTTAGGGTCTGGGCTGAGAAATCTGCTGATATCGGTATTGGTTTCCCCCTGTAGGTAATCTGATGCTTTTCTCTCGCAGCCTTTAAAATTCTATCTTTGTTTCGTATGTTAGATATTTTTATTATCATGTGCCTTGGTGTGGATCTGTTGAAATTCTGTGCGTTTGGTGTCCTGTAGGCCTCTTGTAATTGATTTTCCATCTCATTCATCATATTTGGGAAATTTTCTGGTATTATTTCATTGAACAGATTATTCATACCCTTGGTTTGTATCTCTGTGCCTTCCTCAATCTCAATTACTCTTAAATTTGGTCTTTTCATGATGTCCCATATTTCTTGGAGGTTTCGTTCATGATTCCTAACCATCTTCTCTGTTTGTTCGACTTTGTTTTCAAGATTAAATATTTTGTCTTCATTGTCTGAGGTTCTGTCTTCCAAGTGAGCTATTCTGTTAATTATGCTTTCTATTGAGTTTTTCACTTGGTTGATTGTTTCCTTCATTTCCTTGTTTCCTTCAAGGATTTCTGTTTGTTTTTTTCTCAGAACTTCTATCTCTTTATTGAAATGATTTTTTGCTTCCTGCAATTGCTCGATTAGCTGATTATTCATAGCCTGAATCTGCTCTCTCATCACATCATTCTCTTCTCGGATTATTTTAATTATGAATATTTTGAACTCCCTTTCTGTCATTCCTTCTACCATGCTGTCTTTGTGTTCTCTTGATGTATCATCTAGGTTTGTTTGGGACACTTTCTTCCCGTGTTTTCTCATGCTGCTCATGTAACTTCCCCTCTAGTAGTGCAAATCAGAGGGATTGCAATTTCCCTGTAAAGACTTAGGGCATCCCTGCAGATTTCCAGTAACTCACCAGATGTTTGAGAGGTGCTTGCTCAAGTGGTGACCCAAGATAGCTGCTGTCTCACTGCCTCCAGGTTGGGAATGATCAATGCTTCTGGGCAGAGGCAACCAGGAGACGCAGCACCGTGGCCCCGCCGGAAGGACTGAGCTCATCTCCGAGGGCTCAGACAGCTGAAGATGGCATCTCTCCTCCAGGGAAGCTGCAGAATGGCGCCGATGTGCCCAAATTCCCCGCTGGAGCTGGCAAGCAGCTCAGCTCACGGCCAGATCTCACCCGGAGCCGCAGAGCCGTGTCCCTGCGGGATGGCCTGAGCTTAGTTCTGAGGGCTCCGGAGCTGGCTGGTGCCAGAATCTGTCCAGAGACTTTGAAGCCGCTTCCGGGGACCCACACTCACTTGCTGGCTGGTGCAGGCCCAGGTTGGTGACTCCGAAGCAGCTGCGAGGTCCGGCGCTCCTGGGTGGTAGCTGCCTGTGGCCGGGCCAGAGCCCAGTCCGGCACAGTTGGTTCCAAAGCGGCGACTGGGGACCCCTTATATGTGATTTGAAGATAAAATCTCGTTGAGAGCCATATTCCTGGTGTTTGAATCCCGAGCATGTAGGAATCCACGGAGCAAGTAGGAATGCAGCCTTCCTCTAGTCCGCCATCTTGAATCCGCCCAGGGTTAATTTTGATTGGTCATTTGCTATATGGAGTTTAATAGCTCATGCTGTTAAGGTAGGTCTGATAAGGAAAAAACTGTAGAACCATATTCTTCTGTCCCAAGTCTCAGAACCTTGATTAGAAAAAAAAAATAATACTATCAAAATGGCAATACTACCAAAATCATTATACAGATTCAATAAAATTCCCATGAAAATACCAATGACATTCTTCACAGAACTAGAAACAGCAGTATTAAAATTCATTTGGAAAAATACTCTTAGCATAGTCAAAGCAACCCTGAGCAAAAAGAGCAATGCTGGAGAAATCACAATACCAGACTTAAAATTATACCACAAAGCCATAGCAACAGAAACAGCATGGTATTGGCAACAGAATAGACAAGAAGGTCAATGGACTAGAATAATAGACACAGAGGCAAACACACACAAATACAATTGTCTGATACTAGACAAAGGTGCCAAAAATGTACATTGGAGAACGGATACTTTTTTAACAAATGATGCTGGGAAAACTAGAAATTCGTATGTAAAACAATGAAGTAGAACCCCTATCTCTCACCCCGCACAAAAGTAAACTCAAAGTGGATTAAAGACCGAGAAATTAGACCAGAAACTCTGCAACTACTAGAATAAAATATAGGCCCAATATTCCATCATATCAGCACACAAACCAACCTGTATAAGACTCCTAAAGTGCAAGAAAATTAAAAATCAATAGATTGGACACCATCAAACTATACAGCTTTTGCACAACAACAGAAACAAGAGAGTGAAGAGAGAGCCTACAGAATAGGAGAAAAATCTTTGCCATCTGTTCCTCAGGGCATTGATATCCACAATACATAAAGAACTCAAAAAAACTATCTAAAAAGCAAATAACCCAATCAATAAATGAATAAAAACATTAAACAGGCACTTCTCAAAAGAAGAAATACAAATGGCTAACAAATATATGAAAAATATTCACTATCTCTAGAAATTAGGGAAATGCAAATCAAAACTGCACTGAAATTTCATCTCACTCCAGTCAGAATGGAAATGATCAAGGATACAAATACTAATCAGTGTTGGCAAGGATGTGGGGGAAAATGTACATTCATAAACTGTTGCTGGGACTACAAATTAATACAACCAATCCGGAAGACAGTATGGAGACTCTTCAACAAAGTAGGAATGGAAATACCATAAGACCCAGCTCTCCCACTCCTGGGTGTATACCCAAAAGATCTCAAATCTACCTACTGCAGTGGAGCAGCCATACCAATGTTTGTAGTAGCTAGCACAATTCACAATAGCTAGACTATGGAAACAATCTAGGTGCACTCCAACAGATGAATGGATGAAGAAAATGTGATACACACAATGAAATATAAGTCATTGAAATTATGTCATTGGTAAAGAGGTGGAACTAGGGATTATAATACTAAGTGAAATAAGTCAGACTCAAAAAGTCAAGGGCCAAATATTTTATCTGATATGAAGAAGCTAGTCTCAAATTAGGCGGGAAAGGAGAAAGAGAGAGAGAGATAAGAAATAGAGGAGATGGCATCAAAATAAAAAGATCAGGGGAGTAGACAAAGGGATTGAGGGAATATAGCAGGGATGGGATAAGGGAAAATAGTGAAATGAATCTGACCTAACTTTTCAATATATATATATTGAAAAAAATATATATATATATTATACATGTTCAATATGCTACTGTGAATCCCAGCATTAAGTATATCCACCAGACACTAATTATGTGTGTGTGTGTGTGTGTGTGTGTGTGTGTGTGTAGAGTACAGGAAGTAAACAGAGGGAGGGAGGAGGAGGGTATGGTAAGTACTGGGAACTTTATTGGAGCAAACTAGATTCCATGCATTTATAATTATGTCAAAATAAATTCTAAAGTCTTGTATAACCTATGAACCAATAAAAAATTAATTAAGAAAAGAAGAAAAGGAGATCTTACAGTAGAAATCCTTCTCACTTTACCACGGATGTCAACCTGTTCCATGTTGTTATTGCCCCTTACCTGGACTATGGCAGTCACTCCCTGGTCGGTCTTGTTGTTTTCCACTTCTTGTCAACAGCCAAGGTGATTCTTACTTCTTTTTTCATTGGTGCATATTAATTGTACATAATGGTGGGTTTCACTGTGCCACATTTAAACATACATAAAACCATAATTTGATCAATTTCACTCCCCAATACCTCCCTCACCTTTATTGTCTCCCTCCCCCTGATTCCCTTCCTTTACCTTAATGGTTTCTCTTTTTTCCCCACTAGCTTCCATATATGAGTGAAAGCTCAGATATTTTCTGTCTGAGTATGGCTTATTTTGCCTGATATGATAACCTGGAGTTTCATCCACTTTCCTATAAAGTGTTCATTCTTTATTGTGACTGAATAAAACTCCATTGGGCATATATGCCACATTTTCTTTTCCATTCATCTGGTGATGGCCAGCTATGTGAACTCTATAACATGGTTATTGTGAATTTTGTGGTGATAAACATAGGTATGAAGTCATTTGTATAGTATGCTGACTTTAATTCTTTGGGATAATACCAAGTTAGTTCTTCTAAAGAGTAATCCATATCATATGATTAACAATTCAAAAACTTCCGAAGACTTCAATTCATATCCATAGTAAAATCCAGACCATTATTGTGTTTCACAGGCTTCTACCCAGCCTGGCTCCTGGCTCTTGATTTCACCTCTAATGTCATTTCTGACCTCCCATTCCTTCACTTACTAAAATCAAGCTGCTGTTCTGCCTGTCAAACATGTTACAATTCAGATTAATAGTACTCATTGCCTATGTCTGAAATATTCTTCCCAAGATACCCCCATTACTTGCTCTTTGGCTAAATTCAGGTCCCTGCTCAGATACCAACTTCTTCTATGGACAGATCTAAAGTAGACTTCTTGGTTGCCCCTTGGCCAATATTCACAGCTTTTTCACTTTCTAGTTCCACCATTCTTTTGAGGATGGGAGATCAGTGCTGCATCTCTAACACTTAGAATGATTTCTGATGCATAGAAAATATTCAAGAAATTTGATCAAGAAAAAAAATAAGAATGGAAATGAAGGGAGGGAGGGAGGAGAGAAGAAATGAAGAAGGGAGGAAGGAAGAAAGGAAGAGAAGAAGGAAGATGGGTTTTGAATTAAAAACAACATTCTAAATAATTTAGATTGTCTTCTTTTATAATTTATTAACCAAAGAAGTGAAATAAAGAGTTTTTACAGCACCAGGTAAGTGCCGATTAAACCCTGATATTGGAAAGATGACAGTAGAACAAGAAATTATCACTTTCCCTAATAAACCAAGAAAATATCTGTGTAGGGCAGCTGTGTGATGATGAGAAGAAAGCAGATCTAAGTGCCAGGTTGTTTTGTCTCATTTTAGTTGATTTAATGATTTACTTCACATACACACACACACACACACACACACACACCAAGACACAAAACAAAAAACAAAAGCATGTAGAGAAATGGCATTAGTCATTAGTATCAGCTGTGAATTAAATCTAATCTATGATCAAGAACATTAAATCACATCGATCTTATACTCCGTCAAAAAGGGCTCATGTTATTTTGGTGGAAAGTTGATATAAAAAAACTTATTTTGCTCATTGGCCTCATCTAATGGATAAATCAGCAAACAAAACAGATGCGTATACTTTGATTTATAGATAATGTTCCCATCCTTTAATTTCTTTCCAATTTTGAACATTTTTTTTAAATTTGAGCAAATATTTAATTGTACCTCAATGCACCATCTAGGGGTAAAGCAGTTTCAGGCTTCCTCATTAGCACAACTTCTATTCTGGCTAAAATGCGGGTTGCATATTCCTTCCTCAAGCACTGGCCAAGGAATAATACTAAGCAGAGGTAAGTAAACATCTTCTGGAGGATATTCCCTATTTTGCAATCTGTCTTCTGGCACAATATTCAGTAAGTGTCCAGACCAAACATTATTTTCCAAAACATCATTTTCTGAAGATTTCATTATGCCAGACTCTACTAGGTAGATGTCGGATGTTGCACAGTGAATGACAACATTTCAAGGTGAATCCCATCTTATAGATGGAAAAAAAAAAAAAACCTGGTAGAGGTCAGCACCCAAATTAGCCCAGTTGATTTGAGAAACTACCCATGCTCAGCTCCATAGATACCTGGCTCCATACTCTCTTCCCTCATCTACCACATCAAATTGTTTCTTATTAAATTCTAGGTATAATCTATGGATGGAAAATGGCTTTTCCTTTTAAGAAATTAGCCTGGATTTGGTACAACTGAGTTATCACAGAATCTTCATGATTTTCAATTTCCCACAACTATGACACTCTGACCCATCCAGTTACTAATCCAAAATAGTTTAGGGGTGATTCCTGGTGTCTGTAAAAATGTGAATTGATTTGCGATGGAATTACATTTTGATGAGCCTATCTTGAATTGAAGATTCCATGTCATAAATGTATTTAGTACAAGTGACCTATGAAACTCCATAGCTTAGCAACCCCATAAATTGGGAAACTACTGCTCACTGCTGCTGCCCAGCACCTTGACAGAATATCTTGCAATATATCCATAGCCTGGGAAAGAATAAACCTCAAAATTCCAAAACAAAAATAAAAACCAGCTCAACCTGACACTATTTAGAGGAGTAGTTCCCCTTCTTACCAATCACTTGAGGGTTCTTTTGTTCAGTTTGGATAGAAATCCCAAAAAAGAAAATTATAGATCTTTTGGTGTTATCAGCTCTCAGTGTTAACCAGCTCAGCCTTGGATCTCACTGCTTAATTTCAGATAGAAATCAGAAGAGGTAAGCAGCAGATCCATCTGAACAGGTTTTTTGTTTTGTTTTGTTTTATTTTTATACTGGGGGGATTGAACACCCAGGGGCACTTAGCCACTGACCCACATCTCCAGCCCTTTTTTATATTTTATTCAGAGACAGGGTCTTGCTGAATTGCCTTAAGACCTCGCCGAGTTGCTGAGGCTGGCTTTGAACTCGCCATCCTCCTTCCTCAGCCTTCTGAGCCTCTGGGATTACAGGCATGCGCCATCACGCCCACTTCTGAACAGATTTTGGAGGGGCTTGTGCTGTACCTTAAGGGACGCAGTGCAGGGGATAGAGTTCCTGAACTGGCTTTCTGAGGGACATGAGAAAAGAAGCTTATATAAGCAAAAGGGGTGGGCTCCTGCAGGTGCATGGTCAGCTGTTGACCTCATAATTTCTGTACCATCTTGCTGGTTGTTTTTTCTCCTAACTAGGGTTTGCAGCTAACACTGATGTGCAGGTGCCTGTGAAACTGCTCACTACCGCCACTGCAGGAGGCTTCTGGTAACATTCTTTGACAAACCTTGAGGGCCATTGTTGCCAGGCCTGGAAACAGCAACATCTGGGCAGCAGCACCAGAGGTGGTTGCTGGGGTAGCCACAGAAATACCAGACGCAGCAGCAGTGGAAGAAGCAGCCCTCACTGCAGTAAAGCAGCTTGGTCAGGTGGAGCTGCTGAACTCCACTAGAGGCTGGCACAAGGCGGCATGCAGGGCCCTGGGTGACGCTTCTCAGTGGAGGCAAGGGGATAAAACAGGCAGCCAGTGACTCTGATGGCACATGGGAGTGCAGGTGAAGTTTGTCCCTGCAACTGTCGCGGAGTAGAAAGTCAGTGCCAGCCATGATCAGGGTCCTGCTTGTGGATCATGGCTTCCAGGTCCAACACTCAGGGCTTCCCTGCAGATGGGTGAATGGTATAGGGAGCAGCTAGGACCAGGCTTGCCTCCATGGAGTTCCATTGCACCTCCACCTCCATCTGGCTGCCCAACACTGTTGCTTGGCTGCACCCCGGTGCAAGTGGCTATCTGCAACAATAACAAACAAAACAAAGTAAGCAAACAAACCCCACATATGTCTATGAAAGACCTAGAAAAAAATTTTTTTAACAAGAAAAAAAAACATTCTTTTGGGAGGATTGGGCCTCTCACCCTCAATGAGACCATTTCAGATAGTTTGAGATATGGAAATAATTTTATCAGTAATAATCATGGTGCCATGAGCCATTGTTATTGTCTAATTAACTTGTCTTTATCTGATTATTCATTTCCTTAATACCTCTCAATGACTCAAGAACTTTTCTTACCATGGAGCCTGCGGAAAAATAGTATTCTAATTGACTGGTATGACTAGTTTGCGCTGCCTGTCAATTATAAATCTTCATTGTTAAACTGATTCCCTGGCAGCAGATTCCATGGTATTAATTATTCATCAGATTTCGATTAATTTGGTTAATGTAAGTCTGACTCTGTTGACAGAGAGAGAGAGAAAGGCAATTCCTAACAGGAGCCTTTTTCTAAATTTTACTCTCATGAGATGACCAATCACCTTCTAGTCCTTCTGAATTTGATGAAGTAAACTATGTTCATAAAACTATGTCTATACTTTTAATCTATAATCTTCAGACATTTATTTCTAACCCAAAAGGCAGGAGGGGGAAAGTAAAAGCCAGGGAGCAGGGTGTCTCTGCTTTCCCTATTGGATTTCTAGATTGCCTCATGTGCTTGGATATTTTGTTGAACAAATAACCTCCTCCATCAAAATGACAGGTCTTTTTGGTTAACTTGTTTCCATAATGAATGTTCCATCACCTACATCTATTTTTATTAACCAAGGTGTGGTGAGAAAGGAGAAAAGGTTTTATACAGTCAATGGGCACTTCTATTTTCAGCAAGTATTTTATTTTTAATTCATATTTTTGTATCATGTTAGAATAACATGTACCAGATTATTAATGACAAGCTTGTAAATAAGATTATTTTGTATTGTCATAAAGTCTCATAGGAATTCATGAGCAGGTTATACCAGTCAAGACCCACAAGTATTTTATGGCACCTGACTTATAAATTACTCTGTTCCTTCAACTGATGATTGATTTCCAGACATAAATAACAAAGAAAATGCCAGAGTAATAATTCATCTGTTCTTTTTGGTCATGACTTGTGTTTCAGAAACATTGTTTATTTTGCTTGGATTCTGACTGGACTTATAATTTATCTGCTCATCTACACAAACACACACCCACACACACACACAGCTTTCTGCCTTTGCCCCTTCAGGTTATCATCCCAAGGAAATAATGGCAAGAATCATACATTCATGTGACTAAAACTGAAGCTTCTACACCAATAATCACCAATTCTGGACTGACTTTGCTAAAATTTAATTAAATTAGATTGAATTTTAAAAGACAGCATAAAATCTTGGAAAAACTTAGCATTGATTAAATCCATTTGACACGAATTCATTTCCAAACACTGGACCTGCTCTTCCAGATCATTCCATTTGTTCCTTGCTTTCCTCCCTCTCTTTCTTTCCTCCTTCCCTGGCTCTTTCTATTCCTTCCTTCCTCCCTTTCTTGATAAAGTACATATTAGTGTCTGGAAAATGCTTCTTATACCCACACAGATTTTTATTTTTCTGTAATAATATTTCATTCTTTCCAATTTCTGCACTTGCTCACACATTCTTCTCTACCCTAAATATGCTCTTCCTTTCATTTTCTATGAACGCCCTAAGCTGCCTCTATTCTCAAGCCATTTGATATATTTATTCTTCCACTAAAGCCTTTAACAAACTCTTGAGTTTCTGTACAAATCTGCATTTGTCTGTCTCACTTATGGCATTCAGAATGGTCTTCATGACTTCAGAATTTTTATATGCTCTCCTTTTTACCCTATCTGAAGCCTTGTACAGAATGTATGTTAAAAAAAGTCCACTAGGCCCAAACCAAAATAATAACAATGCATTCAACTGCAGAAAGGGCAGGACACTAGGAGGCAAAAACACTAGGATTTGAGACTTCACTTCTGTAATTTACTGGCTGAAATTCTGAAGACCTCTTTGCATTTCAATCACCTTATGTATAAATGTACAGCTTTTCTTTTTTCTCCTTGGAACATTTACAACTTTAAAATTTATGACTGTAATACATACCTTCTGTTAAATTATTCAACATCAAATAAATCAGAGGATCACACTATCATAGGTAGAGGTTTTAAAATATGCAGGGATAACTTTGTAGACTCCCCAGATAGAAGATCCAACATATCAAATTACTTAAATGTAATAGCAGATATCCATTATTGAGCACTTTATAAATGGCAGGCACTGGGCTAGTTATTTTAGATTATGCTTTTCAGTCCTCCCTGGAACACATGAGCAAACAAAATCATGCAATGGTTGACTTTACTGTGCCTATTTTACTCATAAGGAAACTGAGGCACATAAGGGCCAGTGACTTGGTCCATACGGAGTCAGAACTCAAACCATTACCTGTCTGATACTGAAACCCATGTTCTTTCCAATAAGTAAATTAAAAACTCCTATGTATTCTCTACATGTAAGTTGTTTGGTACCAAAACTCACCTTATTATTCTGCATTTGTTGCTACAGAGCATCATTCATGTTTTAAATATCACATGTGCAATTTGGTTTGTTTCAATTAACTTTTAGATTTGAAGTTGGAGATCCTGTTTAAACTGCTACTCCAAAATAGTAACATCTTAATTAATTCTATAAATGACTAGTGTTGGGACCCAAAAGTTCATAGAACCAGCACTGCACTTCATCTAACCCTCTTCTGAATACTTTTCTGCTGCTCCACCCTGACTGAGCAATATTTCCAGCACTGGGTGTGGTTTGTTTAGAACCATCCATGCTACTTTGCACATAAATTAGAAGGCCAGAACTGATGATACAGGCTAGGGCCTTGGAACACAGCAAACCTATACTCCACCAAGAAAATTCAAGTCAACTGGGTGCAGGGGCAGGTCCCTGTAATCCCAGTTGCTTGGTAGGCAGAGGCAGGAAGATCACAAGTTCAAAGCCAGCCTTAGCAACTTAGCAAGGCAGTGAGCAACGCAGTGAGACTCTGTCTCTAAAAGAAAAATGAAAAAGAGCTGGCGATATGGCTCAGTGGTTAAGCGCCCTGGGTTCAATTCCTGATACACACACACAAAAAAAAAGGAATGAAAATCTGAACTCATTTATAGTTTTGCCTTTCACATAATTGCTCAGACTTTAGCAAGAGTTTTCTTTCATATATGGTACTACAGAAAAGCACATTTGATTTTCCTCCAAATTTTGAGCCAAGTTTTCCTATGTTGTCTATTAAACAATTAGTTTGTAGCATCACATTTATCATACAGTAAGTTTCCCATTTACACGACTTTCTGATTTCTCTATTCTACTTTATACAGCGATTTATTAGTTTTTGCACAATAAACATACCCAATCTATTATCTAACATATACTCTTTTGTATGTAACCATCTTTGTTTTTTGTTTTTCTTCCAAATTGGTTTAGCCATTATTTGGCTCTCATATCATCAAGGTGTATTAGTCTGTTTATTTCTTACTAATATCAGGATACTACACTCTGGGAAACTTATAAGACAAGAGAATTATTTGGACTCAACGTTTTGGTCCAGCATCAAAAAGCCACATCTGATAATGGCCTTTCTGCAGGCACAATCCCCAGATGGTTCAGGGCATCACTTTGCAATAGGCAAGGTGTGTGTGTGTGTGTGTGTGTATGTGTGTGTGTAGATGTACACTTCTTTTGAGCTCTCTCTCTCTCCCATCATATAAAGCCACCAGTGTTCTGTCATGGGGGAACCACCCTGAAAATGCCATTTAATACTAACCACGTACCAAAGCCCAGCATCCAAACACAATAGTGTTATTCATGTTCTACCCTATTACTGTTTCACAATGGGGCTTTAACTCCAACATGGACTTTGGAGGTACAAACCATATTCAAACCAAAGCAGCAAGTCTTCCATTGCTATCTAGAAAAGTGGCGATGACATATCACTGCATAGAGTTGTCCAATGGGTGTCCTGCTCAGTCCCCTGTGCTACCATGTTCATCACAGTGTCAATAGTGTCCTTGGAGACGTGCTTGGCAACAACCAGTACTTCTGTAGATATAGCTCCATCAGCAGTCCTGAATCCTCTGTAGTCACAAAGTTGGGGGTCTAAAGATTTTCCACTAGGGATAATATTTTGCTGCAGGATTTTGGCAAATGGCATTTAATCAAGTTATTTAACCTAACATCAGAGGTACACATCACTTAATGATGGAGAGACATTCAGAAATGTGACAATAAGGTGATTTTGTCATTGTGCAAATAGACTAGAGTGGACTTACACAAACTTTAGTATCATCTAGTAAATACACATACCAATAGTATTGTCATTTATTATCATTAATAAGTTGTGTTTATTGTACACAAATGTACGTACCATACTTTCATGACTGGCAATAGAAAACAGGCTAGTAATGTACATGCTAAGACATGTGATAGGTACGATGTCACTAGGTGATGGAATTTATAATGCAATCAGCTCCTTCATAATCTCAAGGGACCATCATAGTCTATGCTGTCCAAAATTGATTCAGATGTCATTATGCAGCACAAGGCTGCATTTCTAAAGTGCAAAGGAGTTACTTTAAACTGGAAATAAACTATAAATTTTCTTCATATGCTTTTTCTTTATTGGAAAAATAGAACATGATTTCTTTGTCTCTTTGATCAGTTAGCTAGTGAAGTTACATTGATCTCATCCATAGGAAAATAAAAGGCTTAACTCAATGTTAAATTATTATTTGATCAGATTTATTGTAATATACCTTGGTTTTTACGTTAAAATCTGTATTTGGTATTTTGGTATCTATAGTCATAAATAAAATGGGCATATCATTTAATGTATTTTAAATCCTTCTGCCTTGCAATGAAATTTATCCTAAACTCATATAATTAGTGATAGTTTTCAATATTTTTCTAGTGTATCAAATACCTTGGATAAAATAAGAAAATTATTTGTTTCTTGAAAGTTTTCTTTCTGGCAACAACGATTGTTACTAAGTTATTTAACTGCCCTTGCTGATTTTTTCTCTTCTTTATTATCAGCACCCTGAAATTGTTTGCAGATAATGGTATTACACCATGTGCCAAGACCATGTACTATTTTGCAATCTCTCTGTCAAAGCTAGACTTTTTTGCACTCAGATAATTCCAAAGTGAGAACAGGTGGTTTGTAAGCTTGGAAATCAGTGAAAATATGGTGGAAAACTGAAATAAAATTTTCTCTTTTCTTCTGTTTTCGCTTTACCCTCAAAGACAGGATCCCCTGAATTTATATCCCCCAACAGAATCCACTGACTACACCTCTGCTTTTAAACTCACCTGTGATAAAAAGCTTTGTTTAGCAGATTTTCTGAGACGTACTAAATTAGATGTGTACACTGAACCTTCATATTTAATTAATAATTTGGATAGATAAATCTCTAGGTTCAAAATCTTTTATGCTCAATGTTTTGAAGCATTACTGCTTGGAGTCTAATATCAATATGATTTTTATTCTTACATATGTGATACATTCTCTCTGGGAACCATAAGAAATGTATTTTCTCTTTGAGGTTTTCAAATTTTTCTAAAATGTGTCTAGGTGAGGGATTTTTCCTTATGTAAACTATTTAGCACCCTGTGAGTCCTTTCAGTCTGGGTTTTTTTTTTTTGTTTTTTCTTATTTGTATAAAACAAATAACATTATTTCTTTGCTATTTTCTCTCTTTCAATTAGGCATGAGTAGTACATATTTATATAAATGTATATCCATGTATGCAAAAATAGTATATTTAAACTCATATTATCTATGTACCTATAGACATAAATGCATACATACATATGTATATTGTCTCCTTTTGTGAAACTTTCATTTGAATATGAGAATTCCACTTTTATTTTCTAGGTTTCAAATTTCTTGCCGTCCCTTATCATCTCTTTACTACATCTTTTTATCTTTTGTAACAATTTTCATTTGGACCTTTAAATTCACAATTCATCTTTCATTGAAACCAAACTGCTCTTCATCTGACTTTTGTTTTTCATTTCAACTAACCTATGCTTATTTAGAATTTTTTGTAGTATATTTCAATACATTTTAAAAGAGCTGTTCTAGTTTCACAGAAAAATTGAGAGAGGAAGTAGAGACATTTCTCATACAACACCTGCTTCAACATATGCAGAGCTTCTTTCTTTAGGAAAATCTCATACCAAAATAGTATGTTTGTTACAATTGGTGAACCTACATTGATACATCATTATCATCTGAATTCCACAGATTATATGAGGGGTCACTTTTGGTGTTCTACATTCTTTGGATTTGAATGTATAATGGTATTTGTTGGTCATGTAAGTATCATAAAGAGTAGTTTTATTTCATAATTTTAAAAAATTTATTCTAATTTCGAGTACATGACAATAGAAAGCTTTTATACATTTTGATAGATCATACATAAATGGAGTATAATCTCTCATTTTTCTGATTATACATATTGTAGGATCATATCAGTCATGGTATGCAGATTTGTTTCTAAAAAAATGAACTATCAAGCCATTCAAAGACATGAGGTAAACTTAAATGGGTATTACCAAGGGAATTTAGATCTTCTTTTCTAATATATCTAGTCAATGATAAAACTTTCTGTGTAATCTTTAATTTTCATTGGGTCCCTTGTATTCTGACAAATGTATTTTGATTTTCATTTAATTCAAAAGATATTTTAAAATTTATTTCAAGATTTTTCTTTGACTTTTTTGTGTTATTAGGTATTATTTAATGTCTATTGTATGATCTCCAACAATTTTGAGATATTTTTAGGCCACTTTTCTAATAACGATTTCTAGTTTGCTTGCATGGTGGTCAGGCAGTAGATATTGTATAATTTATATTGTTGTGTATATGTTGAGGTGGGTCATCTGGCCCAGAACATGGTCTGTCTTGGTGAATGTTCCATGCAAGCATGAGAAGTATGTGCATTATTCTACTGTTGAATGAAGAAGTAGATGAATGTCATTTATAGCTAACTGATTGATGGTGCTGTTGAGTTTAATTATGTCTTTAATGATTTTCTGCATGCTGTATCTGTCCCTTTCTATTAGAGAAGCGTTGAATTCTCAAACTATAACAGATTCATGTATTTATCCCTCCAGCCAGTTTTCACCCAATATGTGTCAACACTCTTGTTTTGCACATAACCATTGAGCATATTTGTCCTTAATATAAATCAGTTTAAGGGATAACTGATCTCTTTAGATTTAGGCAAGGCCCTCTTCCTTCTTCATTCCTAAGAATTTTCCTTGCTCTCAGGTCTGATCTTTCTGAAATTAATATAGCTATTCTTGATTTCTCTTAATTAGTGCTAGGATGATATAACTTTATCCTTATAATTTGTCCCTGTGTCTCTATACGTTAAGCGGGTTTCTTACTGACAACATATACTTGAGCCTTACTTGACCCACTCTTAAATCCATCTTTTCATTAGAGCATGTACAACACTGACCTTTTATATAATTATTGATATATTGGGTTAAATATACCATGTTTGTTACTGTTTTGGACTTGTTAACCTTTATTTCTGTTTTTGCTTTCTGTGATCATTCATGTTGTTCGGCTTTAATTGAGTTCTTTATATGGTACCATTTTCTTTTCTTTTGTCAGTTTATCAGTTTTTCTTTTTCCTTCCTTTTTCAGTTATTGTCCTAGTTTGCAATATACACTTGACAACTTTTTAATCCACTTTCAAATAATACCGTAATGCTTCATGAGTAGTTCATATATCTTATTATAACAAAATTTTCTGAATTCATCACTCTCATCCATGACCTTCATTTCATTAACCCATATGAATGCATGTGTTGCATTTACATATGTACACAATTCAATACGTTGTAGCTATTATTTTTAACACATTTGTTAGACAAATTAAGAAAAAGAGATGTTTTTATTGTACCTCTGTTTCTTTGTTCTTTCATCTTCATTTATTTATGTGTATCTGAGTTTTTGACCTAAATCAATTTTCTTCTTCCAAAGAACTTCTTTTAACATTTCTAACAAGGCAGGTCTATTGTAAAGAATTTTTTTTTCAATTTTTGTTTGTATGAGAAAGACTTTATCTCTTCTTCACTTTTGAAGAATTAGCTTTATTTTTATGAAATAAGAAAAACAGGAAAAGACAGGAACATTGGGATGAATCTGACCAAAGATTCATGTGATCATGTATGACCATATCACACAGTAAATTTCACCTTTATGTATTTCCATAATACACTAACTAAGAAGAACTATAAGTAGAAGAAAAATCACTACAGCCAAGTAAAAGATTCAGGAGGAGGCAAGAGGAGAGGGAAACGGGAGTACTCAGACTGAATTTGGGCAAGTTATGTTCCATTATTGTATAATTTTGTCAAAATGAACCCCATGTTATGTAGTTATGTATAACTAAATAGACCTAATAAAAATAGATTTATTTTTAACTCACACACACACACACACACACACACACACAAAACAAAAAACTTCACCTATTTGTGGAGTACTATGTGATGTTTTCACACATTGTATAATTCCCAAGCCAGGGAAATGTATCCATCACCTCAAACATTTATCATTTTATTATGATGAAATATTCAAAATCCTTTCATCTAATATTTGGACATATATGATACATTGTGATCTATAGTCACCATGCTGCACAATAGTGCACCCGAGCTTCTTACCTATATCTAACTGTAACTCAGTACCCATCAATCAACCTCTCTCCATTTCCCTTCCATCTATCCTCTCTGGCCTCTGGTAACCACCATTCTACTCTCAGCTTCTGAGAGATCAGCTTTTTTAGATTGCACATGTGTTTGAAATAATGCAGGACTTATTTTTGTATCCCTGACTTATTTCACTTAACATAATCTCTAGTTTCTTCTGTTTCTGCAAATGACAGAATTTCATTCTTTCTTAAGGCTAAATAGTATTCCATTGTGCATATATGTAACACATTTTTTTAAAAAAATTCATCATTTGATAAACATTTGTATTGTTTCCCTTTTTTGACTGTTGCTATTAAGCTGTAATAAGTATAGGAGTGCAAATGTAACTGTGACATAATGATTTCATTTCCTTTGGATGTGTACCTAGTGGTGGAATTGCTGGATCACAGGACAGTCATACTTTTACTTATGTGAGAAAACTTTATACTGTTTTCCATAGTGGCTGCACTAATTTACATTTCTACTGATATTGTGCAAGGGTTCATTTTTCTCCATGTAATTTGCCAGGACTTGTTATCATTTGTCTTTCTTAAAATAGACTTTTTTACACCAGTGAAGTAATATCTCATTGTGGTTTTGATTTGCATTTTTCTGATGATGAGAGATACCAAGCATTTTTATAGAGTAATTGGCCAGTTTTGTGTCTTTTGAGAAACTATTATTTAGGTCTACTCTCCATTTTAAAATTATATTATTTGAGGTTTTTGCTACTGAGCTGTATTTGTCAGCTTTCAGTTGCTATAACAGAATGCCTGAGAGAGCTAAGTTAAAAGATGAAAGGTTTATTAAGGCTAACAGCTGTGAAGATTTTATGGTCATGGTCACATGTTCCTATTGCTTTTGTGTCTATGGCAAGAAGCACATTATGGCAGGTGTGCATACCATAGCAAGCCTGTTAATCTCATGACTGAGAGTATAAAAGAAGAAAAAGAGACCAGAGTCTTACAATCCCCTGTGAGGCACATTCCCCGGGATTTAAAATCTTCCGGTAGGCTCCAATTTTTAAAGGTTATACTACTTCCCAAGAGCACCATGGGCTGTGGACCTACCCTTAACACAAGGGGCTTTGAGGACCACTTTAGATTTGAACAGTAGCATGAATTTTAGAGTTTCTCGATATTCTGAATGTTAACCCCTTGATAGATGTACAGTTGTGAAAGTTTTCTCCCATCCTGCAGGTTGTCTCTTCACTCTGACAATTATTTTCTTTGTAATACAGAAGATTTTTAGACTCTTGTAATCCCCCTTTTCTAATTTTCCTGTTTCTATTTTTTTTCTGTACTTCTAGGATCTTGTCCAAAAAAAAGTTCCCCCCCCCAAAAAAAAAAACAACCAAAAAAGGAAAAGAAATCATTCCAAAATTCTGAAGAATTTTGTTTATGCTTGCTTTAGCATTTTCATAATTTTGAGTCTTGATGTTTAAATCTTTAATCCAAATTGAGTTGTTTTTGTGTATGGAGAGAGAGAGGGATTTAGTCTTACTCTTCTGCAGGTGAATATCCACATTTCCCAGCATCATTTATTCCTTTATTTATTTCTCTTTTTCTTTTTACAGACTTCATTTTGATTCATTGTACACATATGAGGTACAAATTTTCATTTCTATGGTTGTACATGATGTACATTCATATCATTCTTGTTAATCATACATGTACATAAGGTAATGATGTCTGTCTCATTCCACCATTTTTCATAACCCCACTCCTCCCCCTCTATTTACCTATACATAATCTAAAGTTCCTCCATTCTTCTCACCCTACACTCCACCCCAACCTTGTTCTATATCGTCATCCAGGAAAAACATTCAGCTTTTGTTTTTTTGGTGTTTGACTTATTTCACTTAGCATGATAATCTCCAATTCCATCCATTTTCTGCAAATGCCATAATATTATTTTTCTTTATGGCTGAGTAGTATTCCACTGTGTATATACACCAGCATCATTTATTGAAAAGAATGTCCTGTCTCTATTGTGTGCTTTTATCAGAAATCATTTCATTGTAGAGGCTGGACTTATTCTAGGTCTTCATTCTTTTCCACTTTCTTGTGCATTTGCTTCTGTGCCACTACCATGCTGTGTGGTTACTCCAACTCTAGTGTGGAAGTCAGGCAGCGTCATGACTCCTTTTTCTTCTACACTTTTAAAGGAAAATCTTGCAGGGTACATAACGACAATTTGTGACTTTTTTCTCTCAAATTAAAATAAAATACATTTCACTCCAATCTATTCGTTTGCATGTTTTCTGAGGAAAGTTGAATATATTGCAGGCCTTTGTTCCTCTATTGGTAAGGTGTTTTATCTTTTTTTCCTTTTGCTTCTTTGAAGATTTTTTTTAATTTTTAAAATAATTTTAATGAAATGCATATTTTATATACATGTATATATTTGTGGGGGTGTGGATTTATCTTACTTGGAACTCTCTGGATTTTTTCCCACTGTGATTTAGTGTTTGGATAAGTTCTTAGTCATTATTTTTTGAAATTTTCTTTGGTTTCCTTCTCTATTTCTTTTCCTTCGAATAGTTCAATCGCATACCGATCCTGCAGTTTATGGAAATTATGCTCCCTATTCTCAGCAGTCCTTTTTCTCTTTGATTTTTTTTGGTTTGGTCATTTCCTATTAATTATCCTCAAACTCAGAGAGATTTTTTCACCTAATTTGTGTCCAGTGTAATAACAAATCCATCAAAGTTATTCTTCTTTTGTTACAACATTTCTAATCTCCAGCATTTATTTTTATTCCTTTTAGGATTTTCATTGTCCACTTATATTGTCCATCTGTACTTGCATGCTGTGCATTTTATGCTTTGGAGTCTTCCATATATTAATCATTGTTGATTTAAATCCCTGGTCTGATAATTACAATATCCCCACATATCTGAGTCTGATTCTGATGCTCTGTCCCCAACTGGGGTTCTTTTCTTTTGTCTTTCAGTATGTCTTGTAATTCATGACAGTTGGATGTAGTAGAGATAGGAAAAGATTCACAATGAGTAGGTCGTCAGGAATGTGGTAGATAGATGTGGAAGGAGCAGAGGTGTGTTCTCCTCTATGGGTCTCAGTATTTCAGTAAGCCTGTGTGCCCTGACCATGAACTTCACCATGCTGCTCACTCTTCCCTCTTTAGGAGGTTCAGGATGGCTGGAGTGGTCAGAAGTTGGGTACTTATCTTCCCCCAGATCAGCTGCACTCTGATAAAAGTCCCAGTAGTTAAAGATCTGGTAAAATAATTGTTCTTGAGGGCACTGTGTAAAGAACAACAGAATGCACGGGTTGCTTTCAAAATGGCAATTCTGCCACCTCATTCCCCCTCTGGCTGCAGGAAGTATAAGGAGATCCTGCTCAGATATTCACTGTAATAACCTAACTGAACTCCTGGGAGTAAAATGGACAAAAGGATAGGGAATCCAGTGATTGGAACCCCCTTGAGTTTTTAACTCTCAGACTTTTTAAGTTGAACCTCCATCAATTTCTCACAGTTCCAATTTCCTTCCCATGATAGTAGTCAACACAGAAGTTCTGCTCCTTTCATTCGTGATTCTCTGTATTTATCTACTTATCTCTTCAATTTGGGAGCAGTGATGTCTGGTGAATTAATGTCATTAAAGGATTGATTCTTTAGTTTTTTCAACTTTTTACATATTGTTAGAATGAACTAATGAGTTCCTCACATGCCAAATTGGAAACTGAAAGTTCTTGTTAATTGGTAATAGGCATTTATTTTGGAATAGATTTATATTTGCATAATTGTTACAGGTAATACATAGAGTTCCCATATAATCCATAACCAGTTTTCCCCCATTTGAGCATCTTCTGTTAGTATGGTACTTCTGTCAAAATTTCCAAACTGGTATTGACACATTATTATTAAATGAAATCCATATTTTATTCAAATTCCTTTAGTTTACCTACTGTCCTTTTTCTATTCCAGGACCTGATCCAGAATTCCACATTGTAATTAATCCGCTTGCCCCCTTAGAGTCCTGCTGTCTGTGACAACAGCTACTGCATTTTTTAGAACTAATTTTCCAATCGTCCTACTGCATTTCATCAACATTATCCCTTATGTCATTGGAAATATTTTTATGATTAGTTTAAATTATTGATTTATTTTTTCCCAATTTATGTGATAAACATTGTTCTGTTTAATGTTTTCTTTGTAATGATTTTATTTTCTGAGCATCTGGTTGTTTTGGCTGAGAGTTCCAATTCTCTAAGAGGTATCAGAAAAATGTGTCTGTTGTTGGGTCCAGGGAGGAACCAAGGTACAGGCCCCGCCGTAGTCTATGCCCTTCCTGGGGTCATGAGAGAGTTGTGCCTCAAAGCTGTACCCCTTTGCTTCCTTTCCATTAGGCAAAGTACTGTGATCATGGATCTTCCTTAAATGATTGAACAAGCTATCAGAGGGAAAAATCATTCTTTTTAGATTACACTGCACCATAGCAAGTGGTTTGGGGGAGATGGAGAAGGGAGGGTGGATGTTAGATGGGGTGGGACAGTTCATGTATGTATGCACTGGGTTGAGATAGGATTCAGCACTTTTGACATTGACTGGCCTGAGCAAGTGCTTCTGCTACTGACTCCCTGGGATATCAGGGCAGGTAAGAATCCTCCAAGTCCATTGGTGGAAAGGAGGCAAACCTCTTCCCATGCCTGTGAGCCTTGATATCTCACCCCCAGTGCTACCTGACAGATTAGCCTACACAAATATTGGGTGTCTCCTTAGGATTTTCATACAACCCTCTGACCCATACTTGCTTTGCTCAACGGTGAGTATGGAGGAAGGAGTTCACAGGTTAGGCCAGATCTCCATATTTCCAGGATGCAACCAAGACTTAAGGAGTCTAAGGTTCTGAAGCAGGGAGACACAGATGCCATGCAGAGTCACTCCTGAGAACTACAAAGCCTGTGCAATTCCTGCTTTTTTGCTTACTAGATTGATTTGCCCAGGGTGTCAAATACAACGCAGATCCCTGTAACAATGGAACCACTATGAAGTCAACAGTCATGTGGGTGTACTGTATATTTGAAATGTAGCTTCAATAGAAAATTCTTCTGACAGGAAACTTCACAAATTTAAAAGCAATTTAAAGAGAGTAGGGAAGAATGATTATTATATCTCCTCTATTCATTCATTTATTCAACATAAATTTTCAAAGAGCCATTGTATACAGATACAGATTTACTCTGTGGATATGAAGTAGTGGGAAGAGAAGAGACAGATGGTCTAACTTTATGGAGAAGTTCCCCACATTAATAGGGATAGTCAGATATATAGTTCTCACGTATAAAGCAAAACTAAAAGGTCACCATGAAAATTATATGGTTCCCTACTCTAATGTATCCATGAAATATATAAAACTATATACAGGCATATACTAAATTTAGCCTAATAAAATGTACATGATACTTGGAACTCACTGGGAACAAACTGCTAAGTAGGAAACAATGTTCCTCAATGTCTTCCAGAACTCTCTTCTCTCTTCTCTTGTTCCTTTAGAGAATTCACTTATGCCCTTTTCTTACTCCTACCAATCACAAATTACTCCAAAATTATTTTTACATTGAGATAGCATGCCTCATCCAGTTTTGATTAATTTGCCAAAATCCTATACCCAAGAAATAGGTTATAACCATATTGAGGATAGAATGAGATTAGAGACTTTCACAATCCCCAGAATCACATACTTCACAGATGCAGCCAGCAATCATGTCTTGCAAACAAAGGGAAGAAAATCCAAGCAAACAACCAATTTAAAAGATGGTTGGAACTTTTTTTTTTCTACGTGGGATCACAAACTATTGATTACAGACATAAACTGCTTGGAAATGAATGCCAGAAGATAAGAGAATGAAATCACCCCTAATGATAGTTTCCAGGATTATGTGCTTAGAACATTTCATTCTTACCAGCTTATCAGGCAACCAAAAAATTAAAAGTGATTTGCACTGGAAGCAGACAAACACTTGCAGGAGGCTGCACTCTGTGCAGTACTGTGAAAAAGCCAATAAAACCAATTACCAGGCAGTTGAGTTGCTCATTAGATGATCAGCATAATAACATGGTCTAGGATTAATCACCTGCTTCTTCTGGAGGAACAGCAAACTTTGTACATGCAGAAGGAGAAGGCACAGGGTCAGGACTGGCGCTTGTGCGTGGGGATTTGAAAGTGGTCACTCTCTTACACGAGAGACATACATGTGTTCATTCAAAACGTTGTCAAAATGCCCTCACTGGACCATTGAATAGTACAGAGGGAGAAAGGAAGAGAAGGAGACTGCCATCTGGAGATGTATTATAACACCCTTCACATAGGGAAACACAGGTAAACACTTACCATGAGGACAAAGGGTGAGAAAGGAAAGAACACTTACTCTTCAGAAAGACTAAAAATAGGAACAGAAATAAAAATAGGTAATAAGCATCCACTTTCCAATTTGGATGCTTGTCAAAATCTGTCAAAGAACTTTCATGCATGGAGTTCAGAAATTATGTCATTTCTACATCACAAAATGTGTCTTCTACCCCACACCCGTGTGTTATCAAAGATTCTCCGTCCCAGTACAGTATCCATGAGTCCATAAGGGAAGACAATGACATTTTGTCAGCAGTTCTCAGCTGGTGCTGATTTTGCTACCTATCCCCTAAGACCATTTGGCAGTATCTGGCAATAGTATTGATTATCACATTAGAAGTAAGCTATTGCCACTTGTGGGGTAGCAATAAAGGCCAGATGCTCTGAACATCCTGCAATGCACAAGAAAGCTCCCTCTGACCAAAAATTATCCTCCCCAGCTCCAAAGTTTAATAATGCTAAGGGTGAGAATTTATGTACTGTATAATAGCAAAGAAATGAGCTGTATATGTGATATAGGATGTATGTCACTGAAAAACAAACATTTGACTTAATGACATTGTAGAGAAGTCCAAACTTTCTTTAATAGATATGTAGATATTATAAAGAAATATGAAGCTGTAAAACTAATCTATTAATGAATAAAGCAAATGTGTGTGTGTGTGTGTGTGTGTGTGTGTGTGTACACGTACACTGGAATACAATTTGGATTTAAATTCTGTCATTTGCAATGACATGGATAAACCTGGAAGAGATACTTAAAATAAATGAGGCAGAGAAAAACAAATACTGCATCTCAGTTGTAAATGGAATGTAAAAAATTCAAATTCAGAGAATCAGAGTAGAATGGTGGTTGTCAGGGACTGGGACTGGGGTCAATAGATTTGGAAGATATTGGTCCAATGGTACTAAATTTTTGTTATACATGAAGAATAAATTAAAGAACTCTGTTGCATACAATGTATTGTATACTTGAAAGTCAGTAAGAAAATAGATTTAAAATTTCTCACCACAGAAGTGTGTGAGGAAATGGATATGTTAATTGGCTTGATTTAAAAGTTCTACCATGCATACATATATTAAAACATATGTTGTTAGTCACACGTGTATTAAGTTCTTTTCAATTAACAAAGTAGATTAATTTAAATTTTTTTTTTATTTAAAAACAAGGTGTCACATCTCAGGAACAAATCTGATACTACAGGGTCAGATTGTGTCCCTTTCACCTTAACAAAATAATGCTGAAAATAATATGAGTTAAAATATACTCTTAGCAAAGCAAACTTGCATTGTTCCTTTTTTTTCCAAATAGCAGATACTATCGGGAAGTCTCACTTATCTTACCACTGAGATCTTTGTCCTCTTCTCCTAGAGCTGAGTTCGTTAACATCTCAACAATCAGGGAGATGGCACTGCTGAAGGAGGTCAAAGGGACTCACAAGGGTCCTTTCCTGTAACAAAGTAAGTGATGTCTTTCAAGGAGACAGTTGAAAGAGAACTGGAATATATTGGCTCCATCGACTCTCTGACTCAGGCCTTAAGTCATTCTTTCAGCGTGCTTATTGAACTACATCATATCAAGCACTTTGCTAGGCACCAGAGCATGGGGAAGAGGACAAATCTCATCCCTTCCCTCACAAAACTGATGTGGCCTATGGTTACTGGGGTGGAACACAAGAGGCTGGGGATGATCTCAGACAAATGAGCGCACATGTATAATAGACCGTCCTGGGATAAGTGGAATGATCTGCCTTCTCCAAAAGAAGTCCACATCCTAATCATGGACCTTGTAAATACCTCACAAATACCTCACATGGTATTTCATAGAACTGATTGTTAATCTCCTGGCCTTACAGTCAGGACTGTCCTGGCTAGGTGCCTCTGCATGTAATCAGAAGGAACTTCAAAGTGGGAGAGAGACACAGAAGAGAAGTTAGGGCAAGCAGAAGAGGAGGTCAGAGTGATATGATGTGTGAGGACTTGGTTAGATGGTTTTTAAGATGTTGGAAAGGAATACAGGTGAAATTGGCAAGTTAGAAAGGGTCAAGAAATGGAGCCACCCCCACAACCTCCAGAAAAAATACAGAACTCTGAATTCTCATTTTTAGCACCATGTGACCCATGCCAGAATTTTGATTTCTGGAACTATAAGATAGTAGGTTCTATTGTTTTAAGGCAATATATATGTAGAAATTTATTTGGGTAGAGATAGGAAACTAGCACACATACCAAGGTCTTTGAAGGTAAAACCTAGAGATGCACCTCAGACAGAAGCATGATGTGTATGCTCAGAGGAGGCATCAGTCAAGGGAATTTTTCCATAATAATTAAGTCTACACTGGATCCTAAAGGACACATGTATATTGCTCTTTCAAAGACTAGCAGAAGAGTGCTCTAGGAGAAATGACCCAAGGAAGAGCCGGGAAGTGTGCAAGATTGTGCCTCTGGTGAACCATGCCAAGTTTCTCAGGTAATAGAGTAAGAGGTGAGAGGTGGAGAGGGAAAGAGAAACAAAGGTCAGATGATTAGGTATTGCAGACTAAGCTCCTGAGTCTGGATTTGATTCTAGGAGAAATAGCCAAACTTCTAAACAGGGAAGTGGCATGATATAATTCTAAGATGAAAATGCTCTGGTTACTCATAGAAACTGAACTGGAAAGATGCAAAAATGGAACCAGGGAGAGGGATAAGAGCATGGAGGCAGTTGCAGTGGTTCCTGGGTATCCATATGATGCCTAGGGGAGGGACTCAGACAGAGGCAGATGGGTGAAGAAAGGCAGAATCCATAAAGATTGGTTAAAACAAAAGAACAGACAGGATCGGGCACATTGAGGGTGGTATACTACAAAAAGACTACAGTTATGCAGCCACATCAATGTCTGCTCAACATCATAACTGCTCAATTCACAATAGCTAGACTGTGGAACAACCTAGATGCCCTTCAATTGATGAATGGATAAGAAACTATGGTATATATACACAATGGAATATTACTCAGCCATAAAGAAGAATAAAATTATGGCATTTGCTGGTAAATGAATGGCGTTGGAGAATAGCATGCTAAGTGAAATAAGAAAAGCCCCCAAACCCCAAGGCAAATGTTTTATCTGATAAATGGATGATGATACATAACAGGGGGCAGAAGGGTGGTGGCGGGTACAAGAGAACAATGGAGGAACTTTGGATAGTGTAGAGGAAAATGGGACAGAAGGGGTGGGGGAAGGAAAGATAATAGACTGAGACAGTATTATCCTATGTATATGTTAGATTACATGAATCGTGTGAATCTACATTGCGTACAACCATAGAAATGAAAAGTTGTACCCCATTTGTGTACAAAAATAAAAAACAAAACAAAACAAATAAAAAACAAAAGAACAAACAATTAGATGCTGTTGGTGATGAAGAGATAAGAGACAAGAATGAAACCCAGGTGGTTTGCTTGGAAATCCATGTGGATGGGAAATTCACAAAATTTTCACACACAAAAAAATTGCTTTAAAACAGGTTCACCTTGAAGGGCCTGGCACATGGGAGTGGACCCGAATGCCAGCAAGCTAAGTTGCAGCCTTCTGTGGTTCTGTGATTTCTCATAGCTGTTCATGGCTGTGAGACACATTCCTGAGGTCTGAATTCTAGAGCCTTTAAGAAAGAAGTCAGGCAAGATGAGTTCCTGGGCAACTACAGGTTTGGCATTCTGTTATTTTGAATGTTGAACTTGGTCTTAAGATCATCACCAGTTATTAATAAAACACAAAAACAAATAAGCTGAATTGCACTTTGAAAATATTTATATTCTGAGTCAAAAACTGCATTATAAATGGTGAGTTGTAGTATTATTATAAGAATTTCTGGTTCTTCAATGATATGCACAAATGAATATCAAGGTTGGATTAAAACTTGTGTATAAAGGGGTCAGGATGAAGAGAGAGAAAGCAGAGAAGAGAGAAAGAGAGGCAGAGAGAGAGAGGAAGTTGTTTTCCAAAAAGTCAGTTCAATAGAGGAAAAAAGATTCCTTTTCCTAAAAGTTGAATAAAATATACCCTTGCAATGACTTTGAATAGTCCAGGTCTGGTGCAATAAGTATACATTTCCAAGTTATTAGTGGCTTGCAAACATCATTCCTGCAGCTGGATTTATGAGCACCAAAACATTTATATATGAACTTGTTTCAGAATACCAGCAGATCCTGGCAAGCCACAGAACTATTTACAACTCCTCGATTTCTAGGTGTGGGTTGCAGATGTTTTGTTTCATTGTTGATAATGTGTATTCATAAATTTATGTGTGCAGAGACTTGGAAATTTAGAGTCTGTTTTATTATTCAAAATATATGCAATATGCCTCTAACCGTTGTCTCTATCTGACATCACTCTTTATTTCTGCTTTTTCTCTGCCACATCTGTATAACAAGAAAGCTTGTACCTTTTCCCTCCTGATCTCGTCGTGTCTGGAGCTGAGAATTTTTTCAACCTCTATGGATCCCAGTCTTGCTCATTTTCTTCTCCATCTAAATTTGTATTCTGACATATTATTTATTTATTTATCAAATGTTACCTAGAAAAATGGGAAGAAAAAAACTTAGAAATATAGCTTGCTTCCCTAGTCGTTATGTGACATTGGCAAGTTGCATAACTTGTCTAAATCACTTGTTTCTTCATTTGTAAAGCAGGGGAAGAGTAATAGCATCTACCACATAAATATATTTTACAAATCAAGAGTGTTTCCTTTATTTTACAAAGGATTTAAGCAGTTGGCTCCCCTTTTCATTCGTATTCTCAGTCCTAAATTATTTTGTTTCTGAGACTAGCTGAGTAGGACATGTGCGCTGTGTAGCAGATAATGTTGAGTGGATGGACTCCCCAGTGGGAACCACAATACCATATTATAAGCAGCACAGAGAAGAAAAAAAAAAAAAGAAACAGTTTTACTTAAGATTTTTCTATTTTTATATAATCCTGATATAACAATCCAAGAACCTACTTTTTCCAGAGTGAAATCTTTTCTTCCCTGTACTAGTGTTTTTAGAAGCCGAAGTGGGGTAGGGGAGGGGGATATAAATGAAATCTAAAGAATTTAAAGTTAACTGAAACTTTAACTTTGCCACATCACCTTTATGTACATATAATCTGTATAAATCTGACATACTCTTTTAATACAGTGACAAAGATTACATTTAGTTCATCAAATTCATTATCTTATATCCTTATTTGTGCTCAACTAAGGAAAAAAAGTTGGTGTCAAAGATTATTTAATGCTGGCAGTCCTCTGAGATTCCTCCAAAGCTTGGAAGGTAAGAAGCTCTGATACCTGATAAGTAACTTCCATCTAAGACTCCATCATTTTGCACACAAACTTTTACTGTTGAGACCAAGTAATGATTTTAAAATTCGCTGGCAGGTACAGTCTCTATGGCATCTCTTGAACTCCACTCCAGCCATGGGTGAAATGTAAATGAATGAGCTCATTTTATTTAAGTAAAACTTTATTTACAAAACAGACAAGGAGCCAGATTGGGCCCATAGTCCAGAGTTTGCTAATCCTGGCGGTAGATTTCATGGGCTTCATTTCCATGGCTGATTCCTCTCAACAGGGTGAGATTGAGGTGCACTATTAAAACCCCAAGATCAGAATACACTAGGGAACACGATGAGATGAGGGTTATCAGGAACAAGAGAAAAACAGAAGTGTGACTCCCTGTGCCCCATGAACACGCCCACAGGCTAAGTAAGCATTCTGTTGGGGAGGTTTGTGGGTATTCCTCAGGTTATGTCTGGCAAAGAACCAATTCTTTTTTAAGCCACGTTTGAAAAATACGCAACTGTATGCTTTGCTAGCAATGGTGGATTCTTACACAATTTCTGCATATTTAGTTTGCCGTTTTGCATCGATCTCAGTGTGCACCAATAGCACACAGATGAGGACCAGCAGAGGAGTCCACCACTGTACTCTAAGGAGTGCTGGTTAGTGATTTGTAAAAGGCAAGTCCCTGCCTAGATATTTTTTCTGCTTTAAAGTGTAATTTATCATACTTGTTCACAGAATTTTCTTTGCATTCTCTGAAAATAACTATTTTTTTATACCTATCATCTAAGGTCTTCTATATTCTGGGTCCAGTCATCTTTTGGCTGTACCTTATTCTGCATCCACACATAATGATTTCTGTGCCCAGACACACGTGTTTCTTGCCCACATTTTGCCTTTGCCCATAGGATTGTCTAGCTTTGTACTATATTAGCAAGTCCGCCTTTAGTGTTCTTCAAAAGCCCTCCATGCATGCAAACAGAGATCTTCTACTAACATCTGGGAGGCACTGAGTACTGTGCTTCTAGCTATTCTTGCTTTCAATACCATTGCAGTACTCTCTCCCAGTCTTATCCTATGACCAGAGGTGAGCTTTTGGAACTTGAATCATTTTATATATGTAAGGGGCAGTGCTACTCAGAGTGTCTAACACAGTGACATTTGTAAAAGAGAGACTTCTCATAAATTGGTTCATAAATGAATGACACTGAGTGTGCACCCTAAATATTGTCTCTTGGGTATCCACATGAATTATCTGAGAAATTCTGCCTGCCCTCTGCACTTTTCTTCTTTCTCTTTTCAACTTAATATAAAGAGGCTTCTGAGCAAGAGAGAATTTGAGTATAGAAAACCACAGGACACAGCATTCTATGGTATCAAAAGCAAACCAAGCAGATGCATAACTCATTTACAGAATTCGTAAAATGGAGCCTGGAGAATGAAATTGCAATTTATGGGTCATTTATACCATTCTGAATGTCGTTGTAAAACACACATTTCATGGGCAGAAGGAAGCCAACCATGATTAGCATTTAGCTCAGCCACAGTCTGTGACAACTGTTTGTTTCCTCTGTGATCTATAAGATTTTGCTTTAGGATGAAAACTTAATTGGATATACTGAAGGAAAGAGCTGCCATTGGTGAGTGAGTAAAATTTTACAATCTCCATCAAAGTTACATACTTTCAGAAATTATGAAGCTACATTGGTATTTACTCCGCAAATGAATACAATTCTGAATGATGAAAACTGACAGAATTAAGCCATGCTAGTAACACATGGGGAGAAGATAGTGAAAGATTCACTCAGGTATTTTATTATCATCATTACATCTAAAACAAATTATGAGTTTTATGACCATGTTACATTTTATTGGTTGGCTTTCTATATTTAATACAGTTATAAATGAGCAAAATTCTGATGAATGTTGTCTTGGTGCATGGTTCAAACTTATTTTATCCATATTAAACTTTGTTCCAGGGAAGAGTACTCTCTGAGAAAATTAAAAAAAAAAAAAAAAAAAAAAAGACTTGGCATTTTTTCCTGCCTCACTGGCCTCTGACTTCCCCAGTACTAAGGAAGAGAACCAAGGTCAGGTAGACATCTCAAGATGCTTCTTTGTTAGAGCCAGTTCTGCAGCTTCTACAGAAATTTTCTCACTCCAGTTTCTGCCAGGAGCAAATTGGCACAATCTGTCTTGGTCTCTGTTATTTCATCACTGATTGACAACTAATTTGATCTTTTGACTATTTTAACCAGATGAATTAGGCTGTCTAAATGTGGGAAGCTAAGTGAAGCATCTGCTGAATGTGGGCCAGAGGCAGCGTGATGCTCGTTCTCCTGTGTGAACTCAGGCAACAGCCCCAGCGATTCACTCGACACTGTCCTAGTGTTGCTGTGTGGGTATTTTGTGGATGTGGGTAAGATCCATAATCATTCAACTTAAAGTAAGGGAAATTGTCCTAGATAATCCAAGCAGGTCAGTTTCAATCCACTGAAAGGCCATAGGAAGAACACTGAGGCGTCTCTGATTAAGGGGAAGTTCCATCTGTGGACAGCAGTTTCAAACTGCGGCAGGAAGGGCCCATGCATGAATGCAGACATGGAAGCTTGCATCTCCCCTGCATCTCCAAGCTCTATCTGTGCCCCAACTGTGATCAGCAGTCTTCTGGTCACTCCTTGAGCCCAGGGATGCAAAGAGCAAAACTGCAACTCATCCATGGAGGACAAATCTAGGAAAGGGACAGTTCAGGGGATGGGTTCAGGGCTTTTTGGAGTGTGACTCAGGTGAGTATTTCTTCTTGGTCCAACTGACTGTTCTCTCAGCCCTTAAAAAAAGTACAGCATGGATCTCCCTCAAGTTTAAATACAAATCAAAGACCTCATTTTCTGAATCTAAAGGCTAAGTTCTTTGGGACAGTTATTTTAAATCCTCCAACGATTATTAAATATTTTATACATTTTCTGGAGAAGAAAAGTATAATTATGCTATTCCTATATATCCAACTTTGCCATGGTTTAGTGACTATTTGTGCAGTTCTAAGCCACAGTTAAAAATATGTAAGATCAATTCAGATAGTGTTGGGGTTAAGGAGTGGGTTAATATATGGTTGAGGGACATTGACAACAAAACAGAGGAACAGGAAAAGTTCAGGGTAGTAAGCTAGGCAACTTCAAGGGGAGGAAAAATGGGTCATACTTTTTGCAAAGCAGGTAGAAGCAACACTATGGAGGGTTTGGAAATATTGAAGCCTGCCAGCATTGATCTTCATGTCCTAAAAGAGCTGTAGGAAGGTAAGAAAGAAGAAATGAAAGGAGGGAAGGAGGAAGGAAGACTATCTTTGCCTTATCCCTATACAATGGTGTTTGGCAGACATCTTTTACACTTTGCTTTGTATATCCAATTGCTTTTTACACTGAGAGTGATTAAACCATTGTGGGAACAGAGAAAACTGTGACTGCCCATTTTTGTGTGCAGGCCAGGAGCACTGTGTTTCCTTTCCAGAATAGTCTTCATTTAACATTTATAGATATACTCACAAAAAGCCAAGAATAAGGCATAATAAATGGAAGCTTCTCCTAACCTCCTGGGTGGTCACAAAGCGAATGGTGTCCATTAACTGCTCTATAGATGTTTCCAGCTAAGGCAGGGCTGTCCTGCTGTGCAGCCGAGTGGACGTAAGAATTCAGAATCTATTCTCAGAGGTCTCCATGTGCACACATGAGCCCGTGTGCATGTGGGTATGAACGTCTGCTGCCTCAGAGAGAATTCAAAGCCCTTATAGATGCTGAGTTGAGAAACTTAAAAGCTAACATTCATGTTAATGTTGCTCATTTATCCATAGAAAGAGCTCAGACAAATGCTTTGGGCTGCTCTGCCTCCACTGGCCAAAAGTAAAGTGCCTTTAATGGTGAATCCTCACTATTTTTTTTAATTTATTTTGAGTCATTGTACATAAATGGGGTACAGCTGTTGTTTCTCTGGCTGTACACAAGTCACACCATTTGTGTAATCATACAGGTACATAGGGTAATGATGTTTGTCTCATTCTGTTATTATTCTTAAACCCCTCCCCAATCCCACCCCCCTTTTTTCTCTATGCAATACATCCTTCCTCCATTCTTACCTCCCTCCCACCCCGCATTATGTATCATCATCCACTTATCAGAGAAATCATTCGGCCTTTGGTTTTTTGGGATTGGCTAATCTCACTCAGATTGACCATCTCCAACTCCATCCATTTACCTGCAAATGCCATAATTTGATTATTCTTTATGACTGAATAATATTCCTCACTATTAAAAAAAAACTCAAAATTCAGGCAGCAGAATCATCTGTACTTAACTGATAATCTTACTTATATGAGGGACAGTAAATTTCTATAAGTGAGGAGTAGAGAGTTCACAGACAAGTCAGATGCATGTTATATTAAAAAATGGTTTTATTTAAGTCTGATCAATATACAAAAAACTTTATATGTTTAATGTATAAAGTTGAAAGTGTTTGACATATGCATACACCTGTCCCATAATCATCACAATCAACATTACAAATGTATACATCACCTCTAGAAGTTTTCTTAAGTCATTTCGTGTTTGTTTTTTTAGCTTTGTGGTTGTGGTAAGAATGCTGCAATGGATGTGGGCATGCAGATATCCCTGTAAGATCTGATTTCAATGTTTTGGCATACATACCCAGAAGTGGGATTGGTGAATCACATGGTAGTTCTATTTTCAATGTTTTGATGAACCTCCATTCTGTTTCCCATAGTGGTTGCACAATTTTGAATTATCATCACCAAAGCAAAATGGTTCTAATTTCCCAATATCCTCACTGATTCTTGTCGTCTTTTTTTAATGTGTATTTTGTAATATTTTAATTTTTTTATTTGTTCTAGTTAGTTATACATGAGAGTAGAATGCATTTGATAAATCATACATAAAAGGTGTATAATTTCTCATTTTTCTGATTGTAAATATTTTGTTTTGTTTTGTAATAACTATCCTAACTGGTAAAAAGCATGCTATTTTAAAAGAGTGAATATGAAAATGCTAATAGTAATGGCAAAAACAATAGCTATACTTTGTTAAACATTTACTAAATACCAGAAATTATGCTAAGAAATGTAGATGCCTTATCTTGTTTTTCATATTTTATTCCACATTTTATTTTTACTTCACAAGTAAATATATGTAGTTATGCGGAACAGTATGATTTTTAAATGTATGTTTACATTGTGGAATGATTAAGAATAGCCTTATCAAGTAGGTCCAATTATTATCCTAATTTTCCTGATGAGAGAACTGGAACTGTATAGTAAAAGGCCCAAGGTCACTAGTCAAATAAACAGGACTAAATTAACAATGCAATAAAATTCAGCACTGTGGCCTGTTTCTAGAAGCTCAGTTTTTAAGCTCATTCTCTCACATGCCGCCCCATGAACAGTTCATGGATGCTTAGGTATTAGGCAGAGGGAGGGAGACCTGGGATCTTGTTTCAAAATCTCTCCTCCTTATTTGAGTCACCTTCATCACCTTCACCTCCTCTCCTCACATTTACAATAGATGATGAAGATATGGAGAGGATATTGGTAGCTCTAATTTTCTTCAAGTCAAGTCAACTCACTCTTCCCAGAAGATTCCATTTTATTTTTTTACAGACTGCATTTTGATTCATTGTACACAAATGGGGTACAACTTTTTGTTTCTATGGTTCTGCATGATGTATATTCATACCATTCGTATAATCATACGTGTACATAGGGTAATGATGTCTGTCTCATTCCACCTTTTGTCATACCTCCATCCTCTTCTCCCTCTCATTTTCCTTTATGTAATCTAAAGTTCCTCCATTCTTCTCTCACTCCCCACCCCCCCAACCCAATTATATATTATCATCCACTTATCAGGAAAAACATTCAACCTTTGATTTTCTGGGATTGGCTTATTTCACTTAGCATGATAGTGTCCAATTCCATCCATTTATCTGCAAATGCCATAATTTTATTCTTGTTTATGGCTGAATAATATTCCATTGTATATATATATATGTATATACATATGTGATATATATATATCACATTTTCTTTATCCATTCATCTGTTGAAGGGCATCTAGGTTGGTTTCACAATCTAGTTCTTGTGAATTGAGCTGCTATAAACATTGATGTGGCTGTGTTACTGAAGTATGCTGATTTTAAGTCCTTTGGGTATAAACTGAGGAGTGGGATAACTGGGTCAAAAGGTGGGTCCATTCCAAGTTTTCTGAGGAATCTCCACACTGCTTTCCAGAGTGGCTGCAATTTTTGCAACTCCACCAGCAGTGTATGAGTGTGCCTTTTTCCCCACAGCCATGTCAACATTTTTATTGTTTATGTTCTTGAAAATAGCCATTTGAATTGGAGTAAGATGAAATCTTAGAGTTGTTTAAGTTTGCATTTCTCTAAATACTAGAAATGTTGAACACTTTTGCAAATATTTATTTATCATCTGTATATCTTCTGTAAAGTGTCGGTCGAGTTCCTTGGTCCATTTATTGATTGGGTTCTTCGTATAATCTATGTGACTGACTGCCTGAAATGCCTGCACTCAGACTATAACTTTCTTACAAATCTGAGCTGCCCACCACTTTTAAACCAAAAATTATAAAATATGAAATGTTAACATTAAATCACTTGAGGACATTCTATTTTTCTTTTATTTGTTTCAGACATCTTTCCTAGATCAAACCTGGCATTCTGAAGGATTTGAATTTAAGCACTTATTTTTGCCCCATAACATTACACTGTGCCCTGGCATTCATTTAGCAACAGCCATCCAGCTTTTGGGGATGCAATTATGTTTAGGTTATAGGAACTTTGCTAAAGATGTCCACCTCATCACTGACGTTCCATTTTGAGTAGTCAGTGGAGAAATTTGTTTTTGACCTTAACTCACAAACTCACAAAAAGCTTTTCTGTTGCTTAGCAACCAATACATGTTGATCATATAGGGTTTTGTTTTGATTTTGTTATGGTTTTTGTTTTGTTTTATTTTCTATGTTGCCCAGGCTGGTCTCGAAATCCTGTTCTCAAGTTATCCTCCTGCCTTAGCCTCCTGAACAGCTGGAATTGCAGGCCATGTGCCAACAGATAGGTGAGTCCTTGGGCTTAATTGATACCAGGCCCACTTATTTGTCTCTTTCTGTGGCTGCTTTCATTCTACAACCGCAGGGCTGAGAACTGGTGACAGACAAGAATGACCCACAACACAGATAATATCTATTTGCTGGCCTTTTCAGAGAAACAGATTACCAGTGTCTAACTGATACCTGAACTTCAAAATAGCTATACCTCTCTTCCTTAGGGTTATTTGCAAGGAAACTCTGAGCCCAAAACTCTTACAATGATAAGAGGAACTTCTCATGCACATTCCTTCTTTCTAGCTTCAATTTCCCTTTACAGTTCTCTCTTTCCATATGTTTTATATCACTCTGGTGTGGTGTGCAGTTCCCCTTTCTATGTCAAGAATCTAGGTCATGATATTTCCTTACCTCCTGGCCTTTAGGTATGGTTATGTTGCTGCCTCTGGCCAAACAAATGTGAGCAAAACTTATATGTAGGAGCCAGTAACTATTTCTCCATTTTTTCTACCTTCGTGGCCTGTGATATTCCAGAGAGTGAAGAGTCCAACTTCCCAGCTCACAAAAATTGAGCTGCCCAGAAGCTACTACTTTCCTCATAGGGTCAGGGAGACCATGTGTGAAATGAACCTTTGGTATATTTAGGTGTGGAGGGCACTATCCAGCCTGGACTAACATGTAGTACATTTTTTTTATTGTTTTTTCAATGAGACAGCTTACAAATAATGATACTGCTAATTATATTTATATGAATAAGCATTCAGTGGTCTTGAATATTTTGAAGGTCATATAGCCCTTTGAAAGTTTGATCAAAACTCCAAGTTCTTCTATCCAGAGAGGATAATTCAAATAGGGAGAGCGAGAAGGGGGTAGGGAGAGAGCGAGCACATTAGGCATAGATAGGGAGATACATATAACCAAAACTTTGCTAGCAATTTCAGAAGGTCATGAACTCTTTGCATACCAATGTATAGGCCCTGGAATTTTAATTCCATAGCAGAAGGAGCATGGGGCCCAGAGGTGAAATAATCACTGATGATTTTAAACACTGGTTCAGCCACTAACAAAGTAGGTGATCTTGTTCAACTTAACTGTGAGCCTCAATTCCCTAATCTCTAAAGGTTGATATTCTTATCTACTTTGCTTTGGAATTGTGAGGTATAAAAGGATTGGCATGTAACTGCCTATCACAGTGTTGAACATAGTATGTGGTCAATAAATGCTCATTCCCTTCACCCTGTGCTGAGAGTGACTGCAATCCAGTGAGCAATTTCCACTTAAACCAAACCAAAGCTGGTATGAGAATCAAAGGGAGTAAGAATGCTCATATTTGTGAAATAATGCTTTAGAACTGATGAAGTCAAAGTCCGTTATTCGTCTTAGCTCTGCAGTTCTGATGATCATGAGATAAAGACCCTTTGAAAAGCAAATAGGTATCATCGGAATAATTCCATAAAACTGCTTTGCCTCATTGATTTCAGACTTGCAAATTCAGCTGCTGCTGAGATGTATTTGCTACAATATATGTATATACATATTCAGGTTTAAAATAGCAGATAAAACTCAAAGTTATTCCCTGTGGGAAATTGTGATATCAGTGTCATCATGCAGAAAAAAAAAGCTTTCCTAGTACAATACATTGGAAAGATATGACATGTAATTCTTCAGTTTGTCTTAAATATTTAAATATTTCTTCCTATGTCTCTATGTCACTTATATGGCCATTTAGAAGTTATTAATAGAGTCACACAACCAAAGATGGTTAAGAGATGGAAGGATCTGTCTCAAACCTTAATACTTGATATATGAGAAAAACAGAACCTTGCAGTATTACGTAGCTTTGGGAGATATGGAGCCTAAATGTAATAAGTGAGATTAGACATGTATGAGGACACTACAATGAACATTGCTTATGTATAATTATAATGCAGAAAGTAAAATTATGAAGATGATAATGGAAAGGAAGGTCAGTGAACTAGAGCAAGGATATCAGGGCAAAGGAAGAGGGGAAGGAAAGGGAAGGTACTGGCATGTGCATGTATGAATATGGCAAAATGAATCCCACTATTATGCATAATTATAATGTACCAGTAAAAAATTAAAAATATAAAATAAAAGCAAAAAAAAACCAATAGCACCCTGAAATCCAAGCTTTTTTTTTTAATGTTCCACACCTGTTGCAATGTGTTGACTCATTAGACTGAGATGGTTTAGGCTTATCCATGTTCCAGCAGACTGCTGGAAACATCTGCCGTGAGCCCACCCGCAGTCTGCACAAGGGGCAAAGGCATTTCAGCTATTGTAGACATTATGCTGCTCTCACACTCCCCGCTTCCTTCCAGACTCCTAAGCTCAGGATGAAAATGGAGCCTCCATGTTGTTAGATGTCTTCTTCCCTGAAGACTGTCACTATGCTGGCACAAATGGACCATTTGGAATGACAAATTTGGATTGCTAGGACCAGTGAGGAGTGTGTAGCATATTAGTAAACTACGCCACTTTAGGAGCCTCTTCCATGCTGTTAATGCTCACATTATGCAAACTTAGAGTATAAGTGTGTTAGAGAGGGACACAGAGATGAGATAGAGGGAGGCAGAGACACAGAATAAAAAGACAACAAGAAAAACACACATCATAGGAGAAATTTGGCCTACCTGAGAAAATGCAGCTTGACGATCGTAATTGTCCCACTGGCTGGAGTGACGCTGCATACTGAACATTAATAAGAAAAATATGAATAATTTAGCACCAAGCTAAACACATGTCCTCTGTCTTCTAATTTTTAAATCTTTTTAAGTGTTTAGTTATGCATTTATTTCATTATTTTGAAAATTTGGTTTTGTAAATGTTGTCAAACTGACGAGACATTATCCTCCATGAGACGGAAACATTTGTATTTCCAACATTATACTTGTGGTGACTAGCAAATCAGTAAATACAGATACTTCATAAATATTTGTGAAATGAATAAAAAAATAACTCTTCTAGAGGGTAAATATGACTATTTTCATTTTGGGGTGAAGAAGTTGAAATCTAAAAAATAGTTTCACCTATTTTCCCTTACAGTTTTTGCATTGAGATCCCTCTCCTAATTCTTCCTATTCTGAATATCTACTCACTAAATGGAATTATCGATCACAATTACTGTTCAATGGAGAGGTCATCTCTTTCTTTCTAAGGGACTTTACTTGGCAGAGACAGATTTATAGTACCCTTGGATAAACTTGCCCTTCTATCTTCTAGTTCCTCAGGTGAACACCACACCTCAAAAATAAGCAGTTACAGTAACATATTGGAGGACTCTATTTTCATGATTCATTTCATCAGATTTTAATACCTGAGGGAAAAATTAAAGTAAGAAGATGATCAACTAGACAATCTTAATCATTATGTCAAACACTTTTTCTGTGTAACCATGAACCAAATTCTCAATGCACACAAATTAGAATACATTTCTTGCTCATATGTCCCTGGGTTATCTTGGGTGTCTCTGCTTTGAGGCTGGGGATTTAGGCAGGTTTGATTTAGAGTAGGAGATTGGTACATTCTGCTTTGATGGATTCTCGACTTAACTCAAGGGTAGTACCCAAATGTGGGAATGAGAGAGGAATATTTCCACTCCTGGAAGATCACTGAAGTTCAAGGTAGCAAACCCAAGCCTACCAGCTAATGGCACACCTGCTCATATCATGATGAGATTGTCACAAGATCAAGGCCAACATGGGGACAGGTAGTGCCTGCCCCACATCAAGGAGATGGAGAGAGAGAAGGTAGGAGTGGGGAGAGGGACAGAGACAGGGAGAGAGTGGGGTGGGGAGACTGCCTCCTGAGGGAATCTGATCTTAGTCATATCCTCATATCTATGAAGTCTTTGCCCTCTTTTCAGTCAATAGGGCTAAAAATTGCATGTGAAGTGCATGGACTCCTTTGTTTGCCTTCATTAAATGGATAACTGGACTGCTCTAGAGGTTGATCATGCCTCTTCCCCTTGGAGCAATCCACCTTGCCTTTCTTTTAAGGCCATTAGTCTCTCACTGAATACTACTGAGTCCAAAAATTTCCAGTAAATATGTTGAGGGCATCTATGATGGTACAGTTGAGATGGTATTACCCTACATTGAAAAAAGAAAGGAAAAGGAAGAAGAAAGAATGAAGAAAGAAAGAAAGAAAGAAAGAAAGAAAGAAAGAAAGAAAGAAAGAAAGAAAGAAAGAAAGGAAGGAAGGAAGGAAAAAAGAGATAGAGAGAGAGAGAGAGGGAATGAGGGAGGAAAGAAGTAAGGAACATCACTAGGCCAGGGAAAATGGCAAGAATTGTCATCACAAATGTATGTGGCATCATTATAACTTAGGCATATCACTAAGCATTTGATTCCTCCTTCACAAAGTGAGGTTAATAAAAGTGTTTATTCTATTGATTTATGGGAAGTGAATAAGCAATCATTTCAAGGTAATTTGCACAAGTTTTGAAGATGGCAGTCCATTTATAAGTGCTTGATAATATTATTATTTTGTGGTGATCATGATTTTTAGGCAGGTATGAATCTTAGTCCATATGCTGAGATATGCAACAAATTCTTTTTTGTTTCACTTCATTTCTTTTTAACATAAAAACTCACCATGTGGCTCCTTATTCTCTAACAAAGCCCATGTCGCCCCTTAGGGCATGATCGTCTCTTTTAGTGTCTTAGTCTGTTTGGGGCTGTTATAACAATACCTGAGACCAAGTAAATTGTAACGAACAGTTATTTACTTCTTTACTGTTCTGGAGGCTGGGAAGCATCCAGTGAAGGTCTTCCTGCTGCATCTTAACATGGCAAGGAAGCAGAAGTGTGCAAACTCAGGCCTCTCTTAGCCTTAGAAAGCCACTAATGTCATCATGGGGGAGGGTCCCACCTCATGACCTCATCTAACCTTACTACCTCCCAAAAGTCCCACCTCCACCTACCTACGCGTGAATTTGGGGATTAAGTTTCCAACACCTGAGCTTTAGACAGACACATTCACCACAGCTTCTGGGCTGCTCCTTTTCCCACCACCAAAGTGCTCCAAGAGGCCTTCCCTTTCTGGGCTCTCACTGCCACCCCACTCCTATCACAGAATCCCGAAGCAGTAATCTCCATCTTTCCTTTCTTCAACTCTAGGTTAATGTCCTCCTCCCCCTTTCTATCTAAAATGCTTTGTCTGTTTCCTGAATCCCTCCTTCTCTAGCACTTGATTTTTCAAATCAAAAGTACAAATATTTCTCCTTTAAGCACTGCAGCCTTGATGGAGGGAAAACAGAGGAGACACCCTCTGCTGGAACAAGGGTGAAAGAAAGATGCAGGAGGAGGAATAGAGGCCATCACAGGTTGCTATTGTCGTTGTCAGCATCACTGTACACCTCCCCTGTCCTTTATGATTTTATAGTTTTCAGTGTGGACATGATCACTGGAGTCCCAGGTAACACACTACTCAGAACCCTCAGGCCAGAGCAGGTGCATGATATGTGTTGTCAGTTTCTTACAGTTCAAAGAGCACAGCTTTGCAACTCAGATAAGGGTGCAAGTCCTCATGCTGCTCCTCACCATCCCTGAGTATCGTTGGGTCCCTATGCTCTGCCTGCTTCCTCACTGGTGTAGAGACGGATAAAAATCATCATGTTTCAGGTTATTTTTTCATGGAGAGTAAATCATTTATGTAAAGCATTGACACAGTTCTGACAATTATTTAATAAATGTTGGATAGCTTCTGTTAGGTTTTCCTGCAGTTCTGCAATATCTGAGTGCTCCCTCTGCAGGAAGACTCTGGTTCAGGAAGGTGAAATGCCTTGCTGATCTAGGTTATTTGTTGTGCATGCTGCCTTAAAGCAACTGCTGTCAATGCTGCTGGTCTTATTGCCTTATTTAACATATTCTGCCTCTTGCTGGGAACCTTGTATAGTAGATGCCAGAGGCTCCAGGGTCAGGAATTAATTATAGGAACAGCAAAACCCATTGGCAAAAGGAGCCCCTGTAAAATGTCAATTTGTTGGCCACTGTTGGGGAAATGAAGACAGTAAGCCCAAAAGCCACTTCCTTTCCCTTTGGCTTAGAGCACTTGCCTTTCATTTATGAGGCCATCGGGTTCAATTAGATCTCTGTATAACAAGCTGTCAGTCACCATCAAGGCACCTCCTGGATACATGTCAAGGCAGCCTCCTCCTTGTCACTTGAATCTCACACTGGAAACCTGTGAGTGGGATTTTAAAAAGTTGGGTTGGTGCACATTGTAAAACACTCTGTTTTCCTCCCTTTCTCCCCCTGATGTTTTTCCAAAGTCTTCAGCCACTGCAGGAAGGGCTTTCTGGAAGTGAGAGACACCATGATTACAAGTCATCAGGGAGTACCCACCTAGCTGAGCCTTGACAGGGACACTGTGCTGGTAAGTGCAGCAGCAGCTGGACCAGAGTAAGTAGCCCCTAGCCATCCATGACTGTTTTGAGGGTTCACTTTAACCCTGTAAGGTGAAAAAGGGAGACACAAATTCCAAACAGCAAACAAAGAGACTGAAAACTCCTTCTCTCCTGGTATTCTGAGCAGCTCATTATTGACTCAACTCTTGTGAACAGCTGCATTTTTTTCTCCATCAGACACACCTGACAGATGATATGTGTGTGTGACATCCATTTGCAATTTCCCAAATTAGCTTAAACATTACCCCTTTTGCAACCACTCAAGAAAGTGTATCTGAATGCAAATGAGGGAAGGAGAGTTTAAAATGGAGATTGCTTTGACTATGGTTTCTTTAAAATAATGCCTTATAAGCAGAAATTGTTCCATTCTGGATAATATCAGTAAAAAGTTTTTGAACATACCTCACAGTAGATGAAGACATACTGTATCATGATGCTGTAGCTAACCTGGTTGGATATTTAATGTTTCAAGAAAAGAAAACCTTCTTCTTTCTCCACAAGTCACTAGTAATGAGGAGCATATAGAAAGAACCACATTGATGATACCCCTGTCCTTTGATTTTATAAGACAGAACCATAATCCTGTGATGGGCAAAGGTATTCTATGAAAAGACCAATATACTTGGACCCAAAAGAATAATATCATCCTGCTTGCATCCTGCTTCTTGAACTTCATGACATCATAAAAGTTGCTGAACTTGAACTTATGATGTTTGGATTCCTTGTCTGGAGAAGAGGGAGATATACTTAGCTCAGAGCTGGTATAGGGATTGAATAATAATGACTAACTATGAACCATGCACTAGATCAAGAGCTAGATCAAGAGCATGGATTCTTTTACTGTTGACTCTGTTTGATTCCTTTTATAGGTGAGAAAACTGAGGCTTAGAGCTTTATGACAATGTGCCTGAGATTGGACTCCAACCCCTGCTTCCTGACTCTGGAAAATCATTCTGCTATATTGTCTCCCTTTGTTTAAGTGAGCAATTATTGGCTATTGCTAAAAATTTAATAGAAATTTATATATGTGCTAATACTGAGAGAATATCAGGAAATAATTGGCCCCAAATATTGGAACTACTTCCTAGAAAATTATTCATCAATGTATATAAATGATTACTACATTTATGTACTAATTAAGAAATTATCAAATTTTAGCAATAAAGGAAACTTTAGAGACTTTGTATTTCACCAAGTTATAATATGCATATTAGTAAGGTTGACTTTGTGGTTTTTAGTTTGCAATGAAAGCTGATGTTTTGTAGTTTGGCCTTCTAAAATATCAAGTTGAATTCACTTCTTTAATTTTAAAAACAGTGTATATACATCTACATAACATTCATATACAAATATATAATGTCTAAGTCACAACTAAGGACATAAAACTATCTTTCAAGCTGATTAATAGGAAACTGAGGTTTTCTTTTTCTTCTTTTTCTTGAAGCTTTAATGATTTACTTCAAAAAGTCTTTGCCTGACATTTAGGGTAGGTATTGTTCTCCTGTTATACTGTATTTTTTCCTCAATAATTCTTGCCTATGATAGATCTTCTTCTTTTTCCATCTGAAATCAGTGTTAGCCTACAAACACCTTGAGGATATGGCTGTGTAGAGTTTCCCAAGGAATTCATAGACATTTGTATAATCCAATGAAATTTTCTTTCCAGTACATTTTTTCATGTGCTTCCTTCCCATTTCACTTAAAAATATAATAAGTTCTTCAAGATCAAGATGGAATAAGGAAAGATATTTCTGCATCCCCATGAATATATTGTTTTCACTCCTAAGCTGTTAGTCTTTCAACTCGTTCTGAGCTTGAATTTACAAAGACTAGTTCAAGCATCAGCTTTTCTCTGCATCTCACAGACAGACTTAATATTAATTACTGTCTCTTCTGGGTCTCCACAGTTTTCTGGTGTATATTTGAGAACTAGTCCTGAGGGCTAAAGAAGTCATCACCCTTTTTGGATTATAGTAAAGAAAGAGAGACACAATTCTTCTGTCTCACTCTCTTCCCAATATGCTTCTCCAGTCCATTAGCAAATCTTTTGGGGAAATGGTAGCTAGCTTCAATGGAGACTGAGTTATAGCCACTGGGAGGAAGAACTGGTAATCTAGGCTTAACTCCTCTCTCTTCAATCTCAAGTTGAAATATCTATAGAATTGTGTGGTTTTCTGGCCTCAGGAATTCTAAGGTGGATCTAGATCACTACTTTCAATTGACCTTCTCTAGGAACCTTATTAGGAAGACCTCTTTCACAAGTGATGAAAAGAACTGGAACTGCAATGTAGCTGTACATATATTTCTGGTCATAGAATGACTCACACTCTCTGGAAATTGACTTCCTTGACTGAAGGCAGAAAGGTGGAGAAAGGAACATGCAGTAGGAAGAAACAAATGAACCCATTTGTCTGCAAATAGTGTGCACATCATGGACTAAGTCCTTACTCATCATGTCAGTTTTTCAGTATTCCAGCACTCAGGGAGGTAGGTAAGGTTGCTCCTTCTTAGATGGGAAAAATAACAACAAGGATAACAACAGCAATGGCTAGCAGGCATTGAACACTTTTAGAAGACGCTTTCTTGAAAGTATCTTATATATTAAATTTCCATACATCATTAACTAATTTACTCCTCACAGTAGCTGGTGAGATCAGTACTATTGTTTTCTAGATTTTACAATTGAGAAAGCTGCAAGGCTATACAATTGATAAGAAAAGAATTGCAATTTGAACACAGTCACTCAGCTGCAATCCAGGCTTGCAAACCTGAGATTCAGAAAGTTCATGTAATATGCACAAAATCATCCTTCTTGATCTAGATTTCTGGCTCTAGAATACAGATATATTTAACCATAGTTTCATAAATTTTATCACTAAAGTTTGTTTTGCTGTTCTGCTTTGCAAAACTCGACCCTATTACTCAGCAAAAAAAGTAACTGGGTCAGAAGGACAAATGAAATAAAACAATTTTTATTAACATTATTCTAGAACAAAATTGGCCTGAATTATTGTGTTAACAATCCTAATTTTGTATTTTCCTTAGCAATCTCTGAAACCTTAGCAGTGAATTTTCTCTCATCTCTTTGATAAAAAGCAAATGTCAGGAACGAGTGAAAAGATGACTTCCCTGTTCTTCCCAGAGCTTTGTCTCAACAAACCCAAAGCTTCCTTTCTTCTGTGTTCAATGAAATCATCATAAGCTGATGCTTTATTGCTTATGCTGTCCATTCCCACTGCCTGCTCTTTCCAAACAAGTCCCTTAGGTTGGAATGAACCCACTGGATTAGTCAGAGCGGATTCTGGGCCCCTGGTATTTCAGCAAGGAACAACAAGCTTTGGTGTTGATTTTGTTCTATCTTCCTAAGACAAAAGTGAACAGGAGAAATAAGTTCCTACATGAAAATGCTTGGTTAGCACTTTCATTTTAAGCCTTTCTTTGGGCAGACTGATCTGACTCAATTTGCTCTCAGGGAGTGACCTTAAGCTGCCTTTCAAAAACTTTGCAGTCTTAATTACTTGCTATCAAGTACTGCCACCTTCCTAGTAATGCTGGCTGGAGGACACTAGACTCGTGGTCAACATTCACATTGTTGGCACTCAGGTTTCTGTGTTGAAGTCCCTTGTGTTCTCGAAGAGGAAAATACTTCAGCATTCTGAATATAAAAGATGGCTCAGTGTTTACCATACTTCCACTCATAATGCTGATTATATTCCACTTCTATGTTGTGTTTACTCAAGATTAAAAATATACTAAATTAATTGAGATCATCTGAGATATCTACCATCCAAATGACCCAAAGTCCTATGAGTCAAATCCAACATGATTAATCAATTAAATGTCAGTAAAGATTCTTTTGGGGTAGAAGCGTTTTTTTTTTTTTTTTTAATTTTGCTCTAGCTTTCAAGGACATTAAGTAACGTACATCAGTTCTAATTGAAATGTTAGCCAGTTGATCATGCAGGTAAAACAGGTTAATTATCAGGTGGTAGCTGAATAATTACCTAGCAATTGGCATCTTAGATTACTGTTATAATTATTTTGGCCCTCTTCACCAAAACACAGATTGTCCTTGATAATTACTTATGGATTCACTGAGCATTATTAAGAGGGGGGCCTGTGAAAGGTTGAAAACTAATGGTGATTATACCCCTAAAATAAAAAGAAATAGAAGGCGGCCCACTTAGGTACCCCCCAGTGTTTAGTGAGGGCTTGGCTTAGATACATTTTATGTAATATAGCATGTGAGAAAATACTGATAACAAACAGGGACTTAAACTGATCATTTAAATGTTCATGGTTCCTATAGAAAAGAAAAAGAAAGGTAGAAAAAGAGGTCAAAAGGAACATAGGGAGGAAAAATATGGGCTGTGAAAAAGAGAAAACAAGTACTGATAGATAGCAAAGAATGTCTGGAAAGGAAGGGATAGAAGGAAGATTTGCTAAATAATTAAGAAAAGCAAATGGTTTGGTAGGCTCCCCTTAAAGATATCCACACCCTAATCCCTGGACTCTGTCATTCTTGCCTTATGGCTACAAAATACTATTCAGAAATTAATACATTAAGAACTTTGACCCAGTGTGATTATCCTGGAGAACTTGTGTCCTAAATGCAATTACATGCAATTTCAGGAGAAGAGACAGAGGGAGATTAGGCAGAGATCATAAAAGAAGGTAGTATGACCATGCAGGCAGAGAATGGGATGACAATGGCCGTGACCCAAGGAAAGCTCCCACCCTAGAGCCTCAAAGGAGGTAAAGTCCTGCCCATACCTTGATTTGGGTTGAGTGTTACTGTTCTGGGGAGTGGGCATGAAGAACTGTTAAGAGAATAAATTTGTATTGTAAGCTGCCAGGTTGGTGGTAATTTGTTATAGCAGCTATAAGAAACTAATACAGTCATTTAGACATTCATAAGTTTTATTTATGGTCTATCAGTGCCAGGTGCTGCCCTGAATACCAAGAGGGAGAGAGAGAGAGAGAAAGAGAGGAGACAGGCAGGTTGCTGCAGGAAGAGAAAGACAAGATTACTTAAATAAACACACATGTAAAGCAATAAGATTCTTTCAGATAGCAGTAGGTTCTATGAAATATATAAATGAAGAAGGCAGAAAGAACATAATGGAATGATGGGGCATAACATGGGACCAGGAAAGCTCTACTGAGGGGAGACATTTAAGATAGTCTTTTAAGGATACAGTATTTTCTAACATCTTCAAAATCATTTCAACTTTTCAGTATCAAAAATATTTTTGCTGATAATAAGTTTTATGTATTTTACAGATTGAAAATATCAGAGTTTGAGGGCTAAAGTAACTAACCCAAAGTTACAGTGTTGTTATTGGTAGCAGTGGGATTCAGGCTCAGGTTGGTTTGTGCAAACTTTCTACATTTCCCATGTGAGGTACAGGTGGAAAGGATAATTGCATGACATGATTTAAGATGTAACAATTTTCTTTTCCAACTATTCTCAGTGAATATATTTGATTTTCTGTTTAGAGATATAATTTGAGTCTTAATGTTACTGAGCTCATAATGATCAACAATTACCAGTTTAGATAGGATGTTCCATGGTTCTAAAAGCCAAACCTACTACTCCCCTGGATAAATAAGAATCCCCCTTGACTATTGTCACCCTGGAGATGCACCCTGTTCAATCTCAGTTTGACTCAGCTCTCCCCTAAGAATATTTCTGACAGTTAAGTGAAAATCTAATATGTAGATGAATGTGACAGGCAGTTGAAACCCTAGAGAGAGCAGAGGAAAATGAGTTCTCCTGCTGAAGGCCTGAGGAATCCTAATTTGATATTTAGAGCCTTTGGCTTGATTGGGCTGTGGCAAGACAGAGGTATTCTGTTCTGTTGTGTCAGTTTGCAGACCCCAGGGAATGACTGGCTGAGAGGGGAGGACCTGACTGACTTGTAACCAGCAGGCGGGAACCAGCGCAGCACTCACACCGCAAGGTTAATGGCAGAGCCAGACTGGCTCGAGATTCCCAGGGGAAGCCTGCAAGCCTGTCAATGTTCATCAGCATCACTGTGACAACTGGACACTCAGGAAGGAACTGTAGAAAAGAAGAGTAGCAGATAACAAGGCCACCTTGAGAAGTTCTATGCTTTGTGCACCTGGGGAATATGATGAAGGAAGGTTGAATGATGTGGTTCACATTCCTAGTGTTTGCTCACAAGAATAATGAGTTTTGATTCCCTGATGAAACTTGCACTCCAGAAACAGTTTCTGCCTGAATCTGGGAAGGCCATTAGAAAATGGGACTTTTATCATAGCCTATGTGATCATAGAAAGAAGTAGAAATAATAACAGCAGCTACAGCAGCTAGAATTCACTCCATCATTCTATGGACCCAGCCCTAAGTGCTTTGGGCACAGGAACTCATTTGATGCTACCCACAGCCCCATGCAATAGATAGTATTCTTATCCCATTCCATATTTCAGGGAAATGAAGATGGGGCACACAGCTAAACTGAAAGTGTAATTGACTTCAAGGGGATTAAGCCCAACATGAAGTCAAGGAGTTAGGATTACCTACACTGAGATGCAGGTAGTTTTAGAGGAAGACCATTAGTACTGAGACTGGCTACCTGAATGGAATCCTGTTTTCACTATATATTAGTTGGATAGCCACAGACAAAATTTCTAATCTCTTTATGACTCAGTTTCCTTTTCTGGAAAAAGGAGATAAAGATACCTTCTTTGCATGATTGTTCAAAAAGAGCAATAGGGTAAAATAAGTGAAGTATTTAGAATTATTTGTGATCCAATATAGGTTCTCAACAAATGGATCATCAGAACATTTAATCTGAGATGCCTAGGTACAGAGTCTTTCTAGTGAAAGTCAAACTTCTGTTTTTTTGTTTATAAGCTAGAACCACAAAAACTTGTATTGGAGGTTAAGTAAAAGATTTATAGTCAATCATGTGTTTTAAAGCACTTTGTAATAAACACCAGACCTGATTGAAATACTGAATACAGTCCATGATATTACTGTGTCATCTTTACAGTGGAAATAGAAAGTACTTGGTTATGAGGTTGATATTGTAAAAACTGAGCCACATGAAATACAACTTAACACAGTCCAAGGCACAAGGCCTCCACTGAATTAATGTCAGTCCTCACAGTATACTTGACTATGATTACCGAAGAATTAATGCCTTCCAAGCACACCCTAATGACCCCTGGAGATTTCTTTTTGTTTGTTTATTTATCTATTTATTCATTTATTTTTACCCAAAGAAGCATAAGGTACAGTAGCTATGGGTGAAACTACTGCCTCTTTGAAGACCTTCTTGCAACTAGAAGTGAGAAAGGCAATATCTGGCCCACCTTTAGTTGTCCAGTCAGTTTCCTCAGGAGAAAAAAAATGAGGCAGTCCCTGGAACACTTTATTAAACTCAACTGTTGATTCTTCTTATCCTCTGACTTCACCTAGAAAAAAACATGGCAAGTCACAGTTGAAGAAAAAGATGAGCAGGGAACAAGTGCTTATATTTTTTTGTAAATAATTCATGGTTCATTCCCCTGCACTGCAGATAATTAAGGTGGTTAGAAACAGGTCGCTTTGGATTGCTTAAAAAAGTACGAAATACCCTCTTTCAACTGACTTAGTCTGCCACATTCTAGGGTCATCTTGATATTCAACTGCAGAAAGACATCCACTGTGTCTGCTTGTTGCTTTCTGGGTTGATAATCCCTAGACACAGCTTTTAGAAAAATCAATGATCGCACATAATGGTCTTTGGTGTCCCAACCTGCTCTTCAAAACAGTTAATAGGCTGAGTATGATATGGATAAAGTTAGAAACAGCTCATTACTGGAAGAGATCATGTTGAGAAGTCTTGGTCACTGGCTTCTTATGACAGCAACTCAAGGGACTCTCTGAGCTTGCTGAAATGCTATAGCATATATCACCCTATCAGTCCTACCCAAGGACTAATTAAGCCAAGGAAAAGCAAAATACCTGTGAAAGAAAATGATGTCTTCTGACATAAATCCAGGACTTTAAAAGCAGCATAGTCAAGTGGGGGTTGTGGACTGCAGGGACTTAACAAAAAGCAGATGTCATGTGTTGGTTCACATGCCACCCGAACCACCATAAAACTCCAATAGTATCCTTCTATTGCACTTCCTATATCCACATGTCCATTGTGAAGAGGGAAAGATGGAGTCCAGATAATGAGTTACCTGTCCAGATTCACTCAGTGAACAGTCCAACTGAGACATGAGTGGGTGAGATCTTGATTCAAAGCCCTATTACTCTTTCCACTAACAGCAAGTTTGCCAAATCCTTAGGGGCCACTTAAGTCAGATGCTCTTTTCTGACACACGTTGAAACACAGGCTCAAAGGATTGAAATGACTTCCCTAAAATTCCATAGGTGGTTAGGAAAGGGTTTCTGGTATTTTCCAGGGTTGCAGAACAATCCTCCTTCAGAGACCATTCACTCTGCACAAGCTTGCCAGACTACTTCCAATATGCCAGGGATCCTTCTAAGACTTCATGAGTCCTGCCAGACAGACACTTCACTATCCATGTTACTCAGGGGACAAATTCTAAGCTTGTGAGAGTGCAAAACAAATGTCACATACACTCCTGGCTTCTACTGGAAAAATAAGCTGGAAGATTCCAGGAGACTGTCAAGAATGGTGACATGACTGAGAAGGTGACATTATATGAGGACTAATTGAAGAAATTAAAGAAAGCTCATCCTGGAGAAGTTTTCAGAAATTCTGAGCAAAGTAAATAATAGGATCTTCTCAAAGAGAGATTAACCTCATCCTTTATGTCTCTACATTTTTAGGGACCAATGGAGCAAGAAGGTTTCAGAGAGATAAATTTTAGCTCATTATAAGGAAAAATGTTCTTAATAGTCAGGGTCAGCTACTGATGCCTCAAAGACGGAGCAGAGAAGTACAGGGAAGAAACCACTGAACCCAGAGAGAGGAGTCGACACTAATGAATACGTAGCTGTGGTTGGCCATTTATCCTCTCCTGGCCTTGGTTTTCTTCATCTGCAGAAGGGTGGTGTTGGAAAAGCTTTTCAGGACTACTCCCTGATCTCAAATTTTCATTTTGATTGTAATTATTGGGGTGTTTTTACGGAAGTTAGACTACTACATGTCAGTGGTATTGTAGAATATTTAACCATCAAACATAGATGAAATTAAATTAACATTGATTTTTTTTTTTCTAAATCTAGGATTCCATTGATTTAACCCAAACAGATTCTTAACTCTACTTTAATGGCATATTAACTAAGGCATAATTGACCATTTCACATTTATCATCTAAATCTTAACAGAAATAAAGCTAAAATGTTTAATAAGAGATAGAAAAGAGAAAGGGGAAAGGAAGAAGGAAAGTCTTTGCTCTCTCTGTATAGATTTATGGATGCGATTATTTTAGTGTGTTGTGATACTCTGTCATTCTTGACCCAAAGTCAATTAAGACAACTTGCGTGTTGCATGGTGTGTGATCTGGTAAATCCAGACATGAAGAACAATGGTAGTAGGCACCAGAGTTTGCACCAAGAAAATCTCAGTATGGGAACTGAATCCCAGCACCAGAAGATCTGTATTTACTGTATTTGGAACTTTCCTAAAGATTCCACCTCTGTTGTTTTTTGTCACCTGCACTGATTCTGGTGCATTCTCTGCTTCTTTGCATCATTGATTCTGATTTAAAATCAAGAGTGTATATATCTGCTTGTGAGAATTGGAAACTTTCTTTTTTCTATCTACCAGGGATCAAATAAGTATCTGACATTTTCAATTTACGAAATGGAGGAAATGCACCACCTCAAAAAAGTGAGGCTTTGTCAAAAAGAGGAAGAAGATGCAGATGTTAAGCAGTCAAATGCGCGTGATTGATATTCACTGAAGCCTCAGAAGCCAAAGAAAATAAATGTTTTTAAGAAACAGGAAATGGTCAGTGACATCCATACTGCAAAGAGGCCAAGAAAAGGAGGGCTGAGATGATGCTTTTTGCATTGTTCAGACAGAAAGGCATCAGAAGCATTTATGAAGACAGCTTCAGCACAGAGTTGAGGTCAGAGCTAGATGTTGTGAGTTAAGAGGTAAATGCAACCAGAAGAAGTGCCGTAAATAGGGACTACCTGTTCTCCCTGACTATTGATTACATTCTGGAGAGGGCAGATGCAATATTTCATTTTCATCAACTCACAGGAAATTGGCCCTGTTTCCCAGAGGTGATTACTGGGCGTAGGCTCCTTGTGGAAAAAAATCATTGACAGAATGGACCTCAAGTGCTTTAAAGATGAGGAATGACTGCCACCTCATTATACACCAATCAAGTCTATTTTGTGAGTCTTTATTTGATTCAAGTTATATTTTAAACTTTATAGCTTCAGTCATCTTAGTAATGGCTCACTCGCTCTGAATAATACAAAACAAGAAAAGGGGTATAAGTCTTGCAGATACAGGAAAACTGGAAGGGCCATAGAACTTGCTGTTCTTTTCCAAGCCAGTTTCACACTCTTTTATAATTTTTATTTTGTTTTTAGTTGATAAATAATATTTACATGCATTAACAATCTATAACATGATATTTTCACATATATGTGTGTGCATATATATACATACACATTGCAGAATGATTAAATCAAGCTATTTACTATATCTTATTTCACATACGTATCATTTTTTTGATGAGAACTTACAATCTAATGTCTTAGCAACTTTCAATTACATTATGTATTGTTACTAAGTAGAATCACCATGATGTACAATAAATCTCTTGAACTTATTGCTCCTGACTGAAATTCTGTGTCCTTTGACCAATATCTCCCCAATTCTACTACCTTCCCCACCTTCTACAAAAACCATTCTACTCTCTGGTTCTACAAGTTTGACTCTTACATTTTGCATATGAGTGAGAGAGAGCTTCTAGGATCTGTATCTCTATGCCTGGCTCATTTCATTTGGTGCAATAATTTTCAAGTTCCTCTCTGTTGTCACAAGGCATAACTACTGCTCTTTTACCTTTTCGTTTTTGTTGTTTTGTTTTGTTGAGAAAAAGGGAAAAGAAGATTTATTGTGTTGCTAGCAAAGGAGAAACTTGGAGGACTGCTGTCCCAGAGGCTGTGAATCTGCCCATCAGCAGGAACAGGGGGCTTTTATAGAGGTGACTCAAAGGCTACCTTCCACAGATTCTCTGTTGGAATTGTAATTCACTTGTTAATTTGGGAGACTGTCATTTTTGAGATCTTCTGGTACCATTCCTAAAGTCTGGATTACTTCTTTCCTATAGTGGGTATGTACTCAAGGACGGATAACTTCCTAGGATGGGGAAGAAAGGTAATCCTGTTTCCCCTGAGATTAGGGAAGGAGAGAGATTAGAGAGGAGCAGGAAGAGAGGAAGAGAAGAAACATGTTGCCGTGGCAGAGTAGCAAGGGTTATATTCAAAGCATAAAGTGGACCACTCTTACATTTCCCCACTGTCAATTTTTTTTGTTGTTGTTGTTGGTACCAGGGATTGAACTAAGAGTCACTCAACCACTGAGCCACATCCCAGCCCTATTTTGTATTTTATTTAGAGACAGGGTCTCACTGAGTTGTTTAGCACCTTGCTGAGGCTAACTTTGAACTTGTGATCTTCCTGCCTTAGCCTCCTGAGTTGCAGACATTACAGCTCAGCCCCGTTCCCCTTGTCAATTTCTACATTCCATTTCTGTGGAAAAAGGGGTGATGACATCTCCAAACTGCTTCCTGCTGAAAGTGGGTAAAGTTGGGGGAAGTAATACAAAGTCCTTGTTCTCTATCAGGAGGGGTGTGGACAGTTAAGGGAGTTCAACATCAGAGCTGTCCAGAGGCCCACAGTGGCAGACGGCAGGTGACTGGACAAGGCTTACATAGGGCAGGGATCATTCTAAGACAACAATAAAGACAGCAAAGCATTACTTTTTTAGAAATAATTAGCTCAAAATTTTTTAGTATTTCAGCCAGCCTCTGAAAGCCATGAGGACTGTAACTCATAATCTTATCAGAGAAAAACAGATCAAGTTCATCAATGTAGGAGATTAGGAAGATTTGTAGGTCTATGAAATTAGACTCAAATTAACTCAGGACAAATTTGTGACTCTTATAATCAATAGTATTAGGCACTCTCACACAAGAACCTTCCTTTATAGCCTCTAGCTTTACTTACTTTTGGTAGGATTGACACAAATGTATAACTTAAGTTACATTTAAAAAAAAGCAAACTTTTTTTTTTTTTTTACCTTTTCTACCTCTAACACCCTCTCTACTCACCATAGCATTATGAGACAATTTCAAACTGTTTCCATCTTCTCTGTTCAATTTTGTTGTGTTGATCATTTTCTTATTCTCTTCCTACTTCTTACCAGTACCAGTAACCATAGCCCCAAGTTCATAGAATTCTGTTTTTTAAATTTTTCCCATGAGAAATTCAGCAAACTCTTCAAAAGTCATATAATTATGCAATATTTATGCTGTACTGTGTTCATTCACTCATCCATTCAACAACTGTTTTTAAAGCAATGATCATTTATTAAGCATTATTTCAGTTGATTATTGCATTTTGTATTTTTCTTCGTCTATCACATGAAACAAGGGCTCGATAAGAGGTTGCTGAAGAAATAAATAGGCAAATAAATATATAAATGGACAGAAAGTGAAGGGAAAAATGTAATACAAAACATAGGATAGACAAATACCTTGGAAAAAGAAGTGTGAGGATTTGGTAGCATAAATAATCATATGAAATTAATAAGATTCAACAGACATCACCACCAAATAATGTATTTAGCAAGCAGATTAATGCACTATTGATACAGAGAGACAAACTTACAGGCTTCACATTGATGTTATCGGTGAGGACAAAATGCAATCTTCAGACAACTACAGGAATTCTTGCAAAATTGTAGATGTCAGAACAGGAAATATGTGATGTCAAGAAAAAAGGGATGCTGTCTGTCAGAGCATTCTGATGAGGGTTGGGTGTCTCTGCTCCTGGCAATAGTAATGAACTCAGCAGGGGCTGGAAGGTCAAAGTTCCAGGAGAAGAGACATCACTTGGGAAATAAATGTATTTAATGACAAAATTAATACTGGCAAGTTATCATAATACTGGTTTTTTTTTTTCCATGAGAGAAAGAGACAAAAAAGCAGAGTTCTAGAATAAAATCAGTAAAACAGGAAATGGAAAATGGTAGTCTTAGTTGTGCATACTAACACGTCTGTAGCTGGAGCAGTTGTGACTTGTTGGTTAATGTCTACGTTTGAGTTTACATCTGAAGCCATCATAGAAAATTCTGCAGCAAAGCAAGAAATCAGAGCTCAAAGATTTAGATAATCTTAATGTTAAATTACTCACATTATGTTGATAACTGTCAACATTACAGGCAGTCCCTAAAGAGCTAATACATGAAAGGAAATATTATGTATTTTGTATTATTTTAAACTTACCTCTCCCATTTGCAATTAGAAGAAGATTTGGTGCAAGGACTATTCAGGTTGAAACAAAGAAATGTTTGTGAACTGAGTAACTGAAAAGTGAAAATGATCATTTTGAATCTTGTAGGTCTATGAAAATGATCATTTTGAATCTTGTAGGTCTATGAAAGACCTTGCAGATCTTGCAGATCTGTGTTGAGACTTGGCTCTATCCATTATCAATAGTTAGCTCTTTATCTCTTGTAAGACTTAATTACCTCCTATATGAAAAGACGTGGCTGAAGGAACTGCTTCACTGTCTTGTTGAATGATAAAATGAGCCTGTATCTTGAAGGTGTTTCCCTCAAGCCTTAACCTATTTCTTGTTTGTGTTAGCCAATGATAGTCATGCTTGTGTGAGTCAGCTTTACATTATTATAACAATATGCCTGAGATAATCAGCTTAAGAAGAGGAAGTGTTTGTTTTGACTTGTAGTTTCAAAGGTCCAGTCCATGATCAGTTGGTCCTGGTGCTTTGAGCCTATGGTGAGGCAAGCACATCATGGCAGATGTGCAATGGCAATACCTGATGGAAAGACCTGTTCACCTCATGGTGGCCAGGAAGAAAGGAAAGAGAAAGAGAGAGAGAGAGAGAGAGAGAGAGTGAGAGAGAGAGATTTTGAAGCCTAACATCCCTTTCAAGTCACAACCCCTATGACCTAACTTCCTTCCATCAGGGCCCATCTCCAAAGGGTTCTACTACCTCCCAATAGCAACACAGGCTGGAGACTAGCCTTCAACACGTGGCTTTTGAGGGGCATTTAAGATCCAAACTCCAGCAATGCTATAATAATAATGTTGATGCTGAAAATCATTATCATTGTTCTTTATCTGTTACTGAGAGTGGAAATATGTCCACATGTTTGGAAGTTGCATAATTACCCTTGCCTCAGATATTTCAACTGTGAAATGAGAGTAGTCATCAACAGAAATCTTCAGAATGTCAAATATTTTAAAATAAAAGGTATTAGGTTAATCTGATATCCACATTGCAAGAAAAGAAAAGAAACAACTTATTATGACAAATGATGTGCATAGTAAGCACTCTGTTTCACTTACATTGAAATAGAACAATTTAATGCCAGGTCTGGTGGTGCACACCTGTCTTCCCAGTGGCTCAGGAGGCTGAGGCAAGATCACAATTTCAAAGCCAGCCTCAGCAGCTTAGTGAGGCCCTATGCAACTTAACAAGACCCTGTCTGAAAATAAAAATTAAAAAGAACCAGGGATGAGGCTCAGTGACTAAATGCCCCTGGATGGTTCAATCCCTGATACACCCCATCCCCAAAAAGAACAATTTAATGATTCCCTTCCCTTATTTACCCCCTCTAAATATCTCTTTAACACTTGTTCTAATCCTTTTTAATCTATGGGCTTGCTATATTTTTATCTATTTATTCATTTTTATAAAGTCATTTGTGACTGTAAGGAAAGTGTTTATTAGTTCTTTTTATTTCCTAGTGCTGGCGATAAAAAACAGGGCCTTTTGCATGCTAGTCAAGTGCTCTACCATTGGGAGCTACACCCCAGCCCTTAATTTATTTTTTACTATGGAATTAAATATAAAACCATGAAAGAGCATAATTTTATAATTATGAAAAGGTGAAAGAACATGATACTGTATCATTAAAAATTGAATACGTATCTAGCCAGCACTCAGCTGAAGAAACCAAGCTTTGCCGGCATTCCCTTCCCAAACACAACTCCAGGCTCTGCTGCTAAATGAAACTACTTTCTTGACATCTGAGATAACCTCTTGCTCTTTTGAGGTTTGAATATCTATGTATGTATCTTTCAAGACTATGGGTCAGTTCTTCATTGAAATTTATAGTAAAAGACTTATTCAATAGGAATCATTTCATGTTGAGACTTTTTATCAGCATTAGGTTTGTGAAATCCAAACATGATATCTAGCTTCATTTGCTCCTGTCAGACAATGTGAAGGCTTTGAAATGATTTGGGATTTGGTTTTATGTCCCCTGCAAATGATCCATTAAAAAGTGTTCCAGAGTGGGACAGGGCAAGGTGAAAGCCAAATGAAACTTCCCAGCAATCTCCCTACAGAAATAGCAATCTGAACAACTATTCATACAAAACCTTCCTTCACAAGAGCTAAGAAGACCAGGAGACAGATCACAGCACCTGATTTCAGAACATTAATAAGGAGAAATGGCATACTGAAGAAGGCAAGAAGGGAAGAATCACCCATGCCACCCTCTCCCAACTCTGACCTGGAAAGTATGGAGAAAAATATCTTACTACAGTGGAAGGAAAGGGAATAAGTACATGCCTTAGACTTGGAATCCAGTAATAGGCCCACCACAGTGAAACCCAGTAGGTATAAAAGTCCCCTGGCCCCTCTCCCACAGGCAGTGCCCCCAGAGAAAGCCTCTGGGCCTGCATTAGCTTGACAACCATGGTGCCACCTCCACTACCCCTTTATAGCAAGAGAAAGGCTCCATCACCTAAGGGGTAGGACAGGAAAGTAAAAGCAGGACTCTGCCTTGGACCAATACCAGACCTGCAGTGATGAAACTTCAGATGGGGCAGTACCCAAGGATTTCTGTCTCCAGGCGAGTGATCTGTAAAAGGAGCCTCTGTACCCGTCTCTGTGCCAAGCAAAAGTAGATGGTTTGATGGATTAATTTATATTTTGATCAGTGTCAACTCTGGCTGCCTGTCTCAGTCTTAGACCATGAATCCATCTCAGCAGGGTGACCACAGTAGTGTGGCCTTGGTCCTACCCCAGAATGCTAGTTTTTGTAGGTCATGGGCTCTGAGGGTAACCCAGTATTGCCAAGTTGGGGATCACAGTCCTGCCTGCTCTATCCCTCCCCCAATGCCCCAACACAACACAGAGAGTCATCATCTGTCTGGGGGAAGAGGAGGGAAGCAGACACAACTTAAGTCTGTGGAGAAAGAATACGCTTTTTAAGCATTTTCCTGGTCCAACCTGAAAAGAACACCAAGTGCAGATTTGTGAGGAAATTAGGTGTGGAGTGCTCTCTAGTGCTCAAGTGATGATATTACACAAACCCCAAACACAGCAAACTTAGATTTAGGGTGTCATCTAGTGCTAAATAAAATACTGATATTAACAACAGGATCAGAGAAAAAAGTGAATGGCAGCTTAGAATTTTTGAAAGGACAGATTCAAACAAAACCTATTTGTGAAGGCTATAATAAATAACTAATCCTTCAATGTTTGGTCATTGTTGTACAGTAAAAAGCAGCAAAAACTTTCAGGAAACTATGACATCATCTAATGCACAAAGGAAGTTGCCATAAACTGAATATAAAGCATTGTATATAAACAAACTCTTGGATTGAGAATTAAAAATAGCTAACTTGAGGAAACTTAATTAACTTCAAGAAAAAAATTCAATACTTTATCTGAGACATTAAACAGAAAGAATGAAGTAATTTTAAAATCAAATAGAAATCCTGAGCTAAAAATTATACTAAACAAAATGAAAAATCTCATCAATAGGAAAATCAACTAAAAAGAATAAGAATAAGAATAAGGTTATTGAAAAGATAGATGAGACTAAAGCAAAAAAATGGAAGGGAATAAGTAAAGCTTATGTTCACTATGGAACAGTCTAAGAAAAGTAAATATTCAGGTTGGTGGTGGTCAAGAGAGATTTAAGAATGCAAAAGAGGTAAAATGATTATTCAAAGAGGCAATGATAGAAAACTTCCCAAACCTAAAATATCCACATAGAGGAAGGTCAAAAGCACCAGTTAGATTCAAGTTTACCAAGTGTACCCCAGAACATCTTATAAGAAACTTTCCAAGGTTAATGATAAACAGAATTTCATATTATTACTTTGCTCTAGCTGCTTGAAGAAACAATATGAGAAGCCAACTAATAAATGTTTGCTGCTGAAAAGTAGGTCCATTGTTGGAACTACACCTGACCGTGTAGTCAGAGCATTTGGAACTAGTTTACAGAAGAAATTTTTAAAAGTATGAAAATGAAGGCTAGAGACAGCTGAGAATTTTTAAAGAAAATTTCATGGGACATTGTGGAAGACCAAAATGCCAATAGGAATGTGGGCAGTAATTACTATGATCATGAGATTTCAGATGGGAATTAGAACACAGTTGGGATTGGGCAAGAGGCCACCTGTGCCACATTCTGGCAAAAAAAATACACGCTGTGTCTACATTTTCTTCCTACTCTGAGACTTTATTCAAGGCTTAATTTAAAGGTGATGGACTATTTAAACTGGTGGAGAAAATTTCAAGTCAGTAGAAGTTTAATGTGATAATCATGAGACAAAATAACAGAAAGAAAACTCCCAGGTTTTTCAGGGAAGGAACACATTTAAAGCTGGGACAAAGGAGGATGCAACTGCTGAGGAGATTGGCACCCTTAAAGGGAAACCAAGTACTTTGCACAAGGACAATGGGAAGGATGCCTTGAGGGCATCTCAGAAATCAGAAACACCCAACTCATTATAAGATCAAGGGTTTAAAAGTTTAAACTTGTTTGAAAGACTTTGTTTTGAGCAAACATCATGAGGGGGTTCCATTCCCATAATGCCATGTAGAGTGTAGTTCCTTGGGCTTTGTTTTCATCATGCCCAATCACCCCAGGCACTCAGAAGCCACTGTAACCATGGTCTAAAGGGTCTTGGTTTCTTCTTCTGCTAGAACTAAGCATGTTTGGCATCATCCACATGGTTCAGGTTCTTCAGGTATAATGAACATAAGAGTTATAGGATTATGGAAAACTTCCACTGACATTTATAAGGAAGGCCTATGAAGCCACTATGCCCCAGCATTGAAATTCTTGCAGGCAGGCCCACAGAAGTAGATGTATGATACTGTGAGGGAAAAACAAAGTTATAATGGAGAACCCAGGAAGTTAGGAATGCAAAGGAATGTGGAATGTCTGATGAGGAAAGTGCAGGTTGTGAGAAAGTTCAGACCAAGTATTATTTTCCAACCCTTTGGCCCACATCTCACCCAGGACACACACCAGTTCCCAGGCATGGCAATACAGGATGCAATGGTTACCTTGTTGGGTTTCTACCTTGCTTGGGACCAATCCCTTCTTTCTATGCCCCTAATTCTCCCTTTTGGAATGGGAATATTTATTTTTGCAACCATATGTTGAAAGTATATAATCTAATATTTGATTTTTATTGAGTCTCATAGCTAAAAGTTTGCCTTGAGTCTCAGAGCAACTCTGGAATTTTAAAGACTATAGTGAATCATGGAGATAGTTTGAATTTGGCAGTGGAAAATGGGCATGAGATTTTGAGGGCTGGGGTGAAACATTATAATATGGATTTGAAAAGTCTCCTCAAAGTTCATGTGTTGAAGATTTGGTCCTCAATGTGTTGAGGTAGAGTTTTGGGGAATGTGATTGGATCCTTAGAGCTCTAACCTTATGAATGGATTGTTCATTTGGTGGATTAATAATTTGAGTTTTCTACTGGAAGAAGATGAAACCCATAGGCAGGAGGGCAATAGTTGGAGGAAATAGTTCACTGAGGGTGTGTCTTTCAGGACTTTATCTTCTCCCTGACCCCTACCTTACTCTCTCTCTCTTTCTTCTTCCTGACCACATGAAGAGAGGTACTTTCCTCTTCCTTGCCCTTCTGCATGAGTTTCTTGCCTTGGTACCATTCAATCATGGATGAAAACCTCTGAAACCACAAGCCAAAATTAACATTTCCTCCTGCTTTTGTCAAGAATTTGGACATAGTAACAAAAAAATGACCAACAGAAGAATACATATAATTCTCCAGGAAGATCATAGAGTAGACTAAAAAAATAAGACTCATTTTTTAAAATTCATTCATTTTAAAGAAGAAGTCATTTCAAGTATTTTCCCAACCAAAATACAGTAAAATTAGAGATCAATAGCAAGAAAAACATTAGAAACTATATTAACACATGGAAATTAGAAAACATACTCCTGAACAAAGTAATCACATTTATAATAGCTTTTCAAGAATAAACTCTGAATAAATTTAATCAAAGAAGTAAACTATTCCTAAAATGAAAACTGTGAAATGTTAATGAAAGAAGCTGTAGAGGATGTTCAAAAATAGAAAGACAGTCTATGTTCATGGATTAGAAGAATCAATATTGCAAACTGTTCATTTTTCCTAAAACAATCTACAGATTCAGTGTGACGCTTATTAAATCTTAAGGACATTGTCTGTAGAATGAGAAAAAACAACAGTAAAATTGATGCTAAACCACAACCACAAGCAACACCACCACAACTAAAACCCCAGGCAGTCAAAACCAACATGACCCAAAATAACAAAGTAGGGTTCATTACACTATCTGACATCACAATATAACAAAAAGCTATAGTAATCAAAACATCATCATAATGTCATGCTATCAGGTACATAGAAAAATGAAATAATGTGGAAAGACTATAAATAAACCCTCACATCTGCAGGTAACTGATCTTCAACAAAGGTGCTAAAATATACACTAGGGGATATACAATATCTTCAATAATTGGAACTCAAAAATTTGTATGTCATCTTGCAGATGAATAAAACTAGCTGCCTCTCTCTCACTATATATTAAAAAAAACTCAAAATGAGTTGAATAATTAAATTAAAGACACAAAACTATGAAGAAGAAAACATAAGTGAAAACTATGTGGCATTGAAAGGGACAAGGATTTTTTCTTTTTTCTTTTTTTTTTTGGAAAAGCATGAGAAACAAAAACAAAAATAGATAAATGGCTTTATATCAAACAAAAAAATTCATCACATTAAGATAAGCAATCAAAATGAGAGAAATTATCTATAAGCTATGCATTTGCTAAGGTGTTAATGTCTGAAACATTCAAGGAACTCAAACAAAAAGAGCAACATCTCTAATATGTTTTAAAGTAGGCAATAGGCCTACGTAGATATTTCTCAAAAGAAGATATATTAATGGTCAAGAGGTATAGGAAGCGAAAGGATCAACATTGCTAATCACCAGGGAAATGCAAATTGAAACCACATTTAATATCCCTCGCCCCAATAAAAATGGTCATTGTTTTTTTTTTGTTTTGTTTTGTTTTTTTTTTACTTATTGATTCATTGAACACAAATGGAGTACAGCTATTGTTTCACTGGTTGTACACAAAGTAGAGAGTATAGGGGAAGGGATGTGGAAAATGTTGGTCCATAGGTAGTAAGTCATAATTATAATGGAGAAATAACTCCTGGCGCTCCATGGGATAGAAGGGTAACCACAGGTAACAATATTGTATTGTGTACTTCAAAATAAACTTAAGGAAAAGATTTTTAATTATTGTACTACAAAAAAATGAAAAATGTTACTGGGTGTGGTGAAACATTCCTGCAATACCAGCAACTTGGGAGCTAAGACAGGAGAATTCCAAGTTTGAGGCCAGCTTCTGCATCTTACTGAGATCCTCAACAACTTAGTGAGACCCTGTCTCAAAATAAACATTAAAACAAAGAACTGGGGATGTGACTCAATTTAAAGCACACTGGGGTTCAATCCCCAGTAAAAGAAAGAAAGAGAAAGTGAAAAAAGATAAAAGAGAGAAAAACAACTGAAAACTCTTTGAGATAACAATATGCTTATCATGATTTGAACATTCCTCAATGTATACATGTACTGAAAGCGTATCATAGCCCATAAATATGTACTATTTCTGTCTTAGTAAATAAAAAATAAAAAGAAACTGTCACAAATGAAATTCTATGTAGTCCTTAAAAAGTTGAAATTTACAGTGGTTTGTGCCCAGTGTCCATTATTTTAGTTTTATACTTGTGTTGCTATTTCTACATTTGTATTTCTGCTATTCTTGTTTCGTCAACTATTGAGTTTTTATATATTTGCTTATTTCTAATTATTAGTTTTGTTACTTTATTCTGTGCCTATAATTAATTATAGGCTGTGTTTATAGACTTGTTATGAATTCCTAGTGAAATGCATCTTTTATTACAACGTGACTGTAATTGTTTCTAACAATGTTTTTGCCTGAAAGTCTATTTTTATGGCCTTTATATATAATTTTAGTTTTCTTTCAAAACTATTAAGAAACCAATACATTGTCTTTGTCTAACACACTTTTGGAGTGGAAGTTTCTTGAATATTCAACTCTGTTTTTCACTATTTATTGTGAATTTTTATCCTGCTATTTTTCTTTCAAGACTTTGCACTTATTTTTGTCTTTCTCTAATTTAAATGCATAGCTTTTTTTATTGTTCTGGTTGTTATTTATTCCTGGTTTTGTTTTGTTGACTTTTTGGTATTTGTAGTATAGTGTCTTTCATTATTTTTGAAGACATATCAGCTATTTCCCCTTCAAATACTTTTTCTTTCCTATTGTCTGAATTCTTCTTCTGCAACTCCAATTATACATGTTACATTATTTGCTGTTGTCACATAGCTCTGGATTTTTTCTTTCCCTTTTTCCTTCACTCTCTTTTCTTTGTCTTTCGATTTTGGTTAAGTTTTATTGACATTTCAAGTTAACTAGTTAATTCATTCTTTCCTAGATATTAACAAGTGTATTGATAATCTCAGAAGAATATCGTGTGCAATTTATCCTGGGCAGTCAAGGTGATTCAGCTTTTGAAATAGAATGAATATAATCAATATAAATTCCTTTTTTTTTTTTGTACTGGGGATAGAAGCAAGGATACAGGAGTGCTAAAACACTGAGCCACATCCACAGTCCTTTTAAATATTTTATGTATAGACAGATTCTATGTTGCTTAATGCCTTGATAAGATGATGAGGCTGGCTTTGAACTTGTGATCCTCCTGCCTCAGCCTTCTGAGATGCTGGGATTACAGGCATGCACCACCATGCCTGGCAATATAAATTCTTTATAGATTCAGAAAATTCGTTTTACAAAATTTAGTATCCATTCATGATTTTAAAAAAAGTTTCAGTATTTTGAGAATATAAGAGTACTTCAAACTGAAATGCGTATCTTAAAAAAAAACCACGCTAATATCATACCTACTGGTGAAAGTTGAATGCTTTCTTTTAAATATTGTGAACAAAGCAAGATATTTGTTCTTATGACTTCTATCTAACATTGTGCTGGATGTTCATGCTTCTATAAAAAGTAAGAAAAATAAATTAAACCTATAGATTAAAAGATGGAACCAAAAAAATTGATATATGGAGACCAAAAAATCACCTACACAGTTGATCTGAAATAATTTACCCAAGAATATTGGAGTATAACAAGTCTGCTGAGTGTAGTCAATAATATACTTAATACAATTGTATTACTACATAGCAAATCAAAATAAAATGCCACTTAAAATACCACAAAATTCTAGAAATATTAGATTAAAATGCAATAAAACATACAAGGTTTTTATGCTGAAAACTGTAAAACACTGATGGAATAAATCAGATTTAAAAAAATGGAGAGCTCTATTGTCCTGAGACATCCAATCTAACTTGGATGCCAGCTCTCTACAAACTAACTAAGAGTCATGGCATACCAAGTGAAATTAAACCTCTATCTCTTGCTCTGCACAAAACTCAACTCAAAAGGAATCAAGGCCTATGAATTAGAGCAGAGAACCTGCTCCAAATAGAAGAAAGAGTAGGCCCAAATCTTCATCATGTCAGCTTAGGACAAGACTTCCTTAACAAGACAACAAAAATGTAAGAAATAAAATCAAGACTCAATAAAGGGGATGGATTCAAACTAAAAAGCCTTTTCTCAGCAAACAAAACAATAATGTGATCAGAGAGCCCACAAAATGGTAGAAAATCTTAACCACATGCACTTCAGATAGAGCACTAATCTTCAGAATTTATGAAGAACTCAAAAAACTTAACACCAGAAATACAGAGAACCCAATCCATAAATAGGCTAAGGAACTGGGTGGACACATCACAGAAGAAGATATACAATTGATCAACAAATATATGAAAAAAATGTTCAACATCTCAACTAATTAGAGAAATGCAAATCAAAATGACCCATTTCTCTTACACCAATTAGAATGGCACTTATCAAGAATATAAGCAACAATAAATGTTGGCAAGGATGTGAGGGAAAAGGTACACTCATATATTGCTGGAGGGATTGCAAATTGTTGCAGCCACTCTGGAAAGCAGTATGGAGATCCTTAGAAAACTTGGAATGGAACCACCATTTGAACCAGCTATCCAACTCCTTGGCCTATACCCAAAGGACTTAAAATCAGCATACTACAGTGACTCAGCCACATCAATGTTTATAGCTGCTCAGTTCACAATAGCTAGATTGTGGAACCAACCTAGATGACCTTCAGTAGATGAGTGGATAAAGAAACTGTGGTATATATACACAATGGAATATTATTCAGCCATAAAGAAAAATAAAATTATGGCATTTGCAGGTAAATGGATGGACTTGGAGAATATCATGCTAAATGAGATAAACCAATCCCCAAAAAACAATGCCAAAGGTTTTTTTCTGATAATAGGATATTAATACATAATGGGGGTAGAGTAAGGGAAGATTGGAGGAACTTTGGATTGTACAGAGGGTAATGAGGGTAAGGGAGGGATTTTGGGGTGGAAGATGGTGAAATTACACAGAAATCATTACCCTATTATGATTGCATGAAAGGTGTGATTCATTGTGTACAACCAAAGAAATGAAAAGTTGGAACTCCATTTGTGAGCAACAAAATGAAATGCATTCTGCTGTCATGTATAACTAAATAGAACAAAAAAGATTCATTGTACCCCAATATTCCAGTAGAATTATTATTTTTGGAAAATTAACAATGTGATTTTAAGTTTTATAGAGGAAGGCAAAGGAATAAGATAGTCTAAACAATTTTTAAATAAAGAATAAACTTTGTGCACTACCTGATATCAAGATTCTCCATAAAGCACCAAAAACAACAGTAATCAAGATGATGTGGAATTAGTGCAAATTGAGACTAATTGATCTATGGAACAGAATGAATAATCAAGAAAAATATATGTATGCATATACATACATACTCATTATTAGATATGTAAGTAGATTTTTATTTCATTTTGATAAAAGTGCAGAGAAATTTTTTTGAGAGAATAATCTCACAAACTAGTTGTATTTGGATAATGAGCTCTCAATATGTATGCCATACCTCATAGTGCATAATTGAAAATGGATCAAGACCTAAATACAAAAGTTAAAACTATAAAATCCAGATAATGTTTACTAGATAACTTTTGTACATCTGAGTTAGGAAAATATTTATTAGGCAGTACACAAAATAATGATCCATAAAAGTATTAAGTAGACTTCATCAAAGTTAAAATTTGCTGAGATTAACTAATAAATGAAAAGGAAACAAGCAGATGAAAAAAATCACAGACTGGGAGGAGATATTTGCAAGGCACACATAAAATTAAAAGACATGTTTGCTTAATGTATAAAGAACTTTTTATGTAAATTCATGTATGAATTCAAAACTTAAAACGAAAATCACCTAAAGATGGGCAAACTTTGAAAATATGCTTTGTCAAACCAAAATTTTTAAGAGGCAAATGTGTTCAGGGAAAGATGCTTTCCATGGTTTGTCATTAATGAAATGACATTTAAAAAGTGTACTTACACACCACTACATAAAGCTCTACTGATATATACTTGTAAAATGATATACTGGAAAGAGCAACTAAGACTCTTGTACATTGCATATGGAAATGCAAGAAGGCATGGCTCCCTTGATAACAATTTGGCATTATTTGATACAGTTACATATACTAGTACCAAACTACCCAGAAACCTCACTCCGAAATATTTACCTAAAACCAATGAAAATAGATACTCACCCAAATACCTGTATGAGAATGTTAGAGACTTTGTATATAATATAAAAACCTGGAAACATCTCAAATGTATAAACTCCCGGTTGCCTCTTTCTACTCCACACCCTTGTTCTCTCACTCTCTTGCTCTCTTCTCATTGCATATCCTGAATGGGTGAGGGAAAGGCTTCTGATAGGAGGGATGTGCTGACTGTGAAATAAAAGGTATAAAATTAATTTTTGAGAAATAATAACAGAAAACAGAATTATCTTAAAGGTAGGGGCATGACCGATTGAAGTGTCCTTAAGGGTCTGGCTCTAGCAAAGGAAGGAGCCCCCACTTGCTTTATTTATAGCAATATAGATCTAAAGGGGACTGGTAGGAGCTTCTTCAGAAACAAACAGGACCCAGACTGGAGTTAAGCAAGCCATTTGGCTCTAGTGGGTCATTCCCACATCCAGGACTTGCATTTGAATTTCAGCAGTGAACCAAGGCAGGATAACCACATGACCCAGGCAGTTCCTGAGGCCAGATGCTCCGAATAGCTCAAGCAAGCTTGGTTCATATACAAGCCATGGGTTGCTACCCCCTGTCTTCTCTGCCATACTCTGCATTTCCACTGTCATTGATCTGAGAATGAAGGACTCATTTGCACCCTCCCTGCTCAGGATCCCTAAATAATAAATTTTAGAATTTGTTTGCTATAATGGTGGTATGTTGAATTTGTATATGTCATCTGAAAAAGCAGGGGCTGTCTCAGACCAGGTTTTCATTGGATTCTCAGTGCCAGAGTGATGACCCGGTAGGAAGGCATAAGTGACACAAATGAAACCTGAGTCACAAGAGCATCTGCTAGGATAAATAACTTCCCCACAAAGGGACTCCCTGGTCATAGGTTGCAGCAGAAGGAACTGGGCCATCTGCCATGTAAAAGAAGCATCCTGTGAATGGTACACTATGAACACACATGTCCCACTACTTTGTATTTTCCATTATGGAAAAGTGATTACCACTCTATGATTAGAATCCCATTTTAGTCTGGGGTGCTGGAGATATTAACACACACAAAAGAATATGGCAGAGTAATAAAAAGTAGTGAACTACTGAGATGCTCAATGATGTGGGTGGATCTCAAGTGTATCATGCTAAGCAAAAGAAGCCAGAATCAAAAGGCTACATATCATATCCTTGTATGTCATTTGAACAAAGGCAAACTTACTGGTGAAGGAAAAAGATCACTTGTTTCCAGAATTTATGGAATTATTAGGGATGAAGAAATTTGTTTTAGTCAGCTTTCTTGCTGCTGTGACCAAAAGACCTAATAAGAATAATTAAAAGTTTTTTTTTTCTTTTATTTAGTTCTTTATGGTGCTGGGGATTGAACCCACTGCCTTGCACATGCTAGGAAAACACTCTACCACTGAGCCACAACCCCAACCCAACAAGAATAATTTTAAAGAGGAAAAGTTTACTTGGGGGCTCATGGTTTTAGAGGTCTCAGTCTATGAATGGCCAATTCCATTGCTCTCGACCAAAAGGGAAGGAGAACATCATGGCGGAAGGGCATGGCAGAGGAATGCTACTGGGAACATCATTCCAGGAAGCTGAGAGAGACTAAGCTCTGCTTACAAAATATATACCTCTAAGGAGTGCCCTCAGTGACCCACTCCTCCAGCCATACACTACCTGGCTACAGTCACCAGTTAATTCCTGTTGGGATTAGCACACTGATTGGGTTAAGGGTTTCATACCTAATCATTTCACCTATAAACCTTGCATTGGTTCACACATGAGCTTTAGGGGGCACCTAATAACTAAACCATAGCAAAATTGCTGCACACTTTGCTATTTATGGCTATTCAACAACTGTATTTTTTTTTCAAACTCAGAATTATACAATAAAAAAGGGTTTGTATTATTAAATTTTTATTCAATAAAATATATACCATTTGTAATATCTAATTACATGAAATACTGATAAATTTAAGAAAACATGTACAAGGTGTGTATAAAGTTAAAAACATTTCTGAAAGTAATTAAAGGTGATCAATAATATGTAGAAACAGATGCACATACCTGGATTTTAGAACAGTTTAATCATGATGTCAATTTTTTCCAGACTGCTCTATAAATTTAGTCCAACCACAATCAAAATTGTTGCAAGTTTTTAGTTTTTTAAATGGTCAAGTTTGTTCTAGAGTTTAAATGGAAATTCCAAAGAACTTAGAATGGGCAAAAATTTGGAAAAATTCAAAATAATTTTTATTAACATAAACTACTTGAAATACAGCAATTAACATGACAGCTTTGTCATAAGGACTGTTTAGAGATTATTTATAAAGAAAAAATTTTAGAAATAGGGCAACTATAATCTATAACAAGTAAATATGTATTTCAAAATAACTAGAGGAAAAGAGATTTGAAGTTTCACAATGTAAAAAAACAAGGAGATGGAAATACTAACTGCCCTGATTTGACCACTATTCATTGTGCATAAGTACTGAATTACAACACTGTACCCCAGAAATAAGTACAAATATTACATGCTAATTAAAAATAAAGAAATGCATACAAAACAGAGATCCATATTCACTTGATCAAATGATTTTAACAAACATGTTTTGTAAATTAATTGAACATAGTTTTATCAACAGGTTTTGTTTTGAAAACTACACAAGTGAAACCAAGAAGATTTGTAGACCTGAGTGTGTATGAGGTGAAATTTTAAAATTTCTTGATAAAGATGGAGAAAAAGGTGTCAGTACTCTTGAGGTAAGCAACAACCTCTTGTGAAAAGAGCATAAACCGAAATGAAAAAAAAATTAGCCAATTGGAAGTTATATCAGAATCAAAACCTGCTATTGAAAAACTTCAAGTAAATAAAGGCATGCTATGCATCGAGGAGAAAATATTTACAATTGTGTATCTAACATTGAGTTTCATTCACATATAAAGAACTCCTATATTCCAATAGAAAAATGGCAAAAACTAAATTAGTGAACTTGATAAACAGCATAAAAGAAGTTCTACAAAAGACCAGTTACTGCAAGTAAAAATGTTAACCATCACTAGTAATCAGAGAAATGCATGTTAAAAACACAACTAAATACACTGTGAGTTCACTGAAATGGTTAGAATTTTAAAAGACAGACAATACCAATTGTTATTGGGATGTCAAACAATTAGAATGCTCACACGTGGCTAATGGGGATAAAAATATGTTTTAAAATAAGGTTAAACATATACTAACTTCAAAGTCAAGCATATACTAACTCACAATCCAGCAGTTCTACTTTCAAATATCTACTTAAGTGAGAACATATGTCCATAAAACAAATTTTACCCAAATGTTCATAGGGACCTTTGCTGACATAGACCTAAAGTGAAAACCAGCCTAATGCCCACAAACAGGTGAATGAAAAAACAGATAATTTATGAATATCATGCAATGTTAGACAAAAAGAAAAACAAACTATGGACAAAAGCAGCAACATGAATGCTGTTCAAATATGTTACTCTGAGCAGGACCATGCAGACAATTACATATAGTGTAAATCCACACATGAAATTCTAGATCACACAAAACTGGTCTATGGTACTGGAAATAAGACAGGTGGTTGCCTCAGGCAGGATGTACGTGGAGGAGTGGCTATTAAGTTCCTAAGGAAAGTTGGGGTGCCACAGGCATGTTCGGTATAGAGGGGGTGTCTATATTGTCACAGCCTTTACAATGGTTGCTTTTTAGTTTCTCTAAATTGTATTTTAAAAATGTTAAAATTTTCTGTTGTTTAACCAGGACAATTGAAAATTTTTTCTTAACCTCTTTATAATTATCAAGTGTGCCTGCCATCTAGTCATTTTTAACCTCCTTCAATCCATTCTGGGCACCTTAACCAGAAGGATATTTTTGAAATGCAAATTGGAACTTGTCCCTCCATACTTACAACACTTCAAAGACTTCCATTTAGGATTGTGCATTTAGGATTAACCTTTAAATCCCTTACCTGGTCCACAGGCCAGGTGTTCAGGCACAGACCCACCTCTTTCAATTAAATTATGCCTTGTGTTAGACTTTTGATATTTGCAGGGGTGTTTTGTATATGCTTTACTCTTATCAAGGAAACCTTCTGTTCATGTGCCTGAAATTCTATTGCTCACCTCTACCTTCCCTTTCACTGGTCATCTCTTCCTTTTTCTCGTGATTGTTAATTCAATTATAGCTCTAGAACATTTTTCATGACCCCTTGGATTAGGTCTTTTACCCCTATTTTGCATTTTCATAGAACCATGCAATGAAAGTACAAATCTTGTTAAGTTACTGTGTTGACATTAACAAAAAAAAAAATCACATGCTACTAGGTGTTGAACCACTAGACTATAGAGTCACCTCAAAGTCTTTTAACAGGCATAAATTTAATTATTTTTACTAGATTTCTGTGAGCATTTTACAGGGCAAGATATCAGATTTCAAGACAATTGCTGTGATTCCCTAATTTATCTACTATAATCACAAGTCTTATATGAAATGTTTAGTTTTTTCATCTTGTCATCAACTCAGAGTGATAATGTAGAGGTCCTACAGTAATGCCATATTAGGTCAGAGTGATAATGTCATCTGTGTCCCGCCAAGTGTTCCTGATAGCAATCCTGAATCTGACATAAATGAATTTCTGTTAAAAATTTCCACTGCCTCGGGGCATTGTCTTGAAATCTTCAAATAGTCTTAGGTTGGGGCTTGCTATTATATATACCCCACATATTTGCAGTATTGAAATATGGAAGAAGTTAATCACTAATTACATCTTCTATTATCTCTATTTGTAAAATGGAGAAAATATTACCTATAATATTAGCAACATGTCACTTACATTGTTACCTGTGTTATCCATGTTGTTATGATTGAAATATTGCCTATTATTATTAGAATGAATGTGAATTGCCTGACCCACAGCAAGCATTCAATAAACAGTAATCATGAAAGAATCCAGCAGTGGAGAAAAAAAGATACATTTTTGTTTCCGTTTGTGAAAGCCTAAAGTACCATTTGGGAGAATCAATACAAGTCATTTCCTTAGGTCTGGAGGCATAATTGAATTAAAACACTCCTGTCTCTGTCTGCAATTCTATTAATAGATGCCAGGTACTTTAATCAATGTGTTTCAGACTGTCGGGCTTGCCCAGGCACATGCCTATTTAAAGCAGAGACACCTACATTTGTAAGAGTCAGAGGTTGTCACAGCTAGGGACAGCAGAATAGCACTGGACTGAACTAAATGGTTACTACTTGCAGCTGCTATCCTACCAAATCAATACTACATAAATTCTCTTTTAAAGTGATTAAAATAATGCCATTTGTATTTCTATTTTTATCTCCCAAATAGACTCCCCATCATTGCAAGTTTATCACATAATCCTATCTCAAATCATTCCCATTCCCAGATGAAAAGTCCAGAATTATTTATACTTTCCTTCAAGGCCACTCAAATGATGAAGTTCCATTTTAAAAACATGAAATTTGGGGAAATTATTACAGTTAACATCACAGTTTTTTTTAACTTATTACCATTAATAAATGTTCTTTTGGTTTCCAAAACTTACATTGGCTCAATTTTGAATGATACCTTATTACAATGAATTCTTAATCTGAAAATTCCAGTTAATGCATTGAGAAACTAAAGTTTTTCTCCCCCTCAAACAATATAGCACAACAGCAAATATGCCTATTCACTTCACTTTTCCCTGGGAGAGGTGTTGAGGGTTAAAGAATGTCAATGTGAGACAATTTTTTTTGTAGAAGGTGGAAGAAGAGAGAGGGCATAGTAGAAGAGAGAAGAAAGGGAGGGAGGGACAGACAGAGGAGACAGAAACAAGAGACTGTATTTATTTCAGGAGAGGAAATGACAAACTCCATGTGGACTCATATTTTTTTTCCACACTGTCTTTTCTATAAAGCTGATTCATTGTTCCTCTGAGATAGTATGTTGGAGCTTGCGTTGACACATAAAACATTCTGTTAGCCCTAGATAGTGGCTCTCGTCGAGATTCTGAAGTCAGAAAAGGCAAACACAAGGGCTGACTCCATTCTTTCCAAAATGCAGTATGAATGACTCCCAAACTCATTATCTTAGCCTCTATCCCATTTCTGTCATTATTGCTTCACAGCTCAAATCTAAACCTAGGATGCAAGATTATGCTGAAACAAAAGACACAGAGATGATGAGACCCCTAGCAAGGTGAGGATCTCACTCCAATCCCAAATGAAAAAGGGGAAATGGCAAACCAGAAGTTCTCATCCCATTCCTATACAGCCCTGTGCTCAGCACAGGTGAGACTGATTAATATGTCGTAGTCACTGTTCTAAGAACTTACTTTGATTAACTCTTCTTGACAACACTAAAAAGTGTCATGACTACCCCATTTCATAACTGAGGACACTGAGGCAAAGAGAAAATAAGCAACTTGCCCAATTCCTCTACCTAGCAAGAGGTGAGTCCTGAACTCCCACTCACGTGGCATTATTTCAGGACCTCTATATTTAATGCCATGCTGCATTACTTTTGGATATGGGAGAAGAAGAATGGCTTTTATAAGAGCCGCCCTAACCATTCAGCTTCCCAACTGTACACCAACCAGTTATATAAACCTCCAGTGCCAACTCTAACAGAGAAGAAGGAAGGATGCATTTCATATCAAGTAGCAAGGATAGCAGATTTGCATTTCAACCTTTTTGCAGTCAATTTCTAGTTAAAAGACCACAGGCACTCAGCTCTATGGGCTTCAGTTGCACAGAGGTAGAATGAGGTGATTTCTCAGGTCGTTTGTCCATTTTCACAGTTAAGAAATAATTATTGTTGTAGATTATGCTGAACCACATGAATGAGGAGGGTTCATGTTTACCATATAAATGAAACTGCAGCTTCTCATTTGTGAATGTTTTCAGCATCACAACTTACCTGGAGAAAACATTGAAGAGATGCATACTTTAACCCTGAGTTCTAATGGCACTCATCTGAGTGAAAGGTACAAAATTATCTTGGAAGTTACAACCTGGTGACAGAGATGCAGACAGCTTGGATTGCAGTGAAGGGTCGTTCTCTCAAAGACAGCAAGAGGTGCTGTGCTGTGTGAAAGAAAGGTGAGCCCCAAGAGGACCTGAACAACTGTGGGATCCATTAGCATAGGAAATTGACCATCCTGATTGCAAATCGATGACTCATGACACTACCCTCACAGTTGCTGAGTTTTCTCCTTAAGCCAGCTCTCTGATGAGAGAAAGATATGAGGTGCATGGTTTCATACAAAGCTGTTAAAGAGAATGAAGCCTGAATTACCTCTCTCCAGTGGTAGCTGAAACAAATGGGTCATCCTTGCAAAAGCAACCACTTCTCTCTTCTTCCACAACATGGGGATATTCTTGTTGATTTAGGTAACCCAAAGTTAAGTACCATCCTTCCAACCAGAGTTGCGGACACAGCACCTGTATCTATTGAAATACCAGAAGCATATTTTAGCTAAGGAGAGGGGAAGAAAGAAGGTGATACATGTGTTCATGTATTTAGTCTTTCTGTTAAAAAAAAGATGTGCTGATATTTTTCTGTACGTCATATTATACATTGGTGTTATCAGGTATGTGGGATAAACACTGTTCAAAGGCCAATTTTCAGGAGAAAAGAGTTGGTAAGAAAGAATCAGTCTTATTTGAGGATTGGTAATCTCGAGAAGGTGGAGAGGATGTGAATCTTAAAGCTCTGTGTTGAGGAACTTAGGGGTGCAAAGGGCTTTAATAGGGAGGAAGAAGAGGTGCAGCTAGGCAATAGGCATGGAGCCTCCATGCTAAGCAGGTTCTTTTCCATTCAGGGCATACAACCCTTCATGCTGTGCCCCTGGCCAGAATATTGCAACGGACTTGATCTGATTTTTGCATTTTACTAAGGAGGGATGTTATGAAGTCATCACATATTCTGGGGCCTATAAATCTATAGAACCCTTTAGGTGGTCTATCTCTTTAGAATTTAGAATGCTAGGCCAAACAGTGTAATCCTTGCAAAATGATTAGAGAGAAGAACTCAAACAAGTATGACTTCCCAAAGGAGCTGCCCTGTTACACTGAAAGCCCAGGAGTGAATGAAAAAGATAGATAGATTTACTTCCCACAAGGAAGTTCATAATCTAGCTGGAAAAAAAATAGAAAAACATCTCCAAAATTTCAGTAACATGTAAAGTGTGTTAATCAAACAGCATGTTCTCAGAGCACTAGAGGGACATCCTAATCCAGAGACATTCCAGAATGTGTTGCCACAAGAAGAATTTTGAAAGGTAAAGAGACTTAGATGAAGAGGCCAAATATCATCTCAGACAGAGAAAGAAGCTTATGGGAAAGCCTGAAGTCTACAGAGAAGGGATTTAAATGAAGTGGGAAGTCTGACTGGGTAAGATTTCAGAATTTCTCAACTTCAAAGTTTTATTATTCAATATTTTCAAAGTGAGTTTTATCAATACTAAAACAAACAAATGTGTCAAAATAGTTCTAAGAAACAAAAACCAAAAAACTTTCTTTCAAGTCATCCATACTAATGACACTCCTTGACGCCTTAATATTCTTCAACTCTCTTCTTCTCAGGACATGCAAATACAATGCAACACGTAGAAGTCTCCACAGGGGAGCTGTGGGTTCAAGGGTTCAAAATTTCCATTGCATATGATAAATAAGTCTAGAAATCCCACAAACATCATGAGAACTGTGATTAATAATATGTGTTACCTGTAGAAAATTTGTTAATAGATTTTAGATGGATACATTAAGTTGCTTAACTGGACTAATTATTTCACTGTGCATATGTACATCAAAGCATCATGTCAAACCTTACATACATTTATAATTTTTAAAAAGAAAGATGTTTGTGTGAAACTTTCATGAGGAAACATAAAAAGAATGAGAACAAGGAAAATACATTGCACAAATATTTGTCTCCTTGTGTATTATCCATAGTGATGGTAAAACAGGCAATTGAAATAACATACTGCATTTAAATTTGTCATGGCAGATCCATAATATCTAATAAAATGTAGCTTTTAAAATGAGTTTAATTTATATTTATTTCATGGAAGAAGATTTATGATACATGATGGAGTAGATAGTACAATTTTATGAAAATGTGTGCATAATATGATACCATTTTTGTTAACCACTAACAGTTGTGTAACTGTGTGTGTATGAGTGTGAATTTGTTTTGAATACACATGTAAAAGTATGCCAATCAATGTTAATCATCACTCTTACTACTGAGGTTTGGGAGGAAAGAGATTGTAAGTACCTTAACTTTCAAAAAAATTTTATACACCCCATTTATTTTTTTTATAAAATATTTCGAAAATATTTAACATAAAGTATTTTGTGTATGCTTTATATAGCCTAACATATGTTTATGTATGTCTGCTTTAAACATGCATAAATATACATATATAATTTATCATCTGCCTATCTACCTAATGGTTTTAAGTCTTTTAATTTCCAATACATCTTCACTGTATTGACTGCATTTCCTCTCCTGTGTCTGACTTGACTTAATTTACTCCTTTTGCCATGTAGTGATTTTCATGACCATGATAGCTCATTGATTCTCTGACTGGTTTTGATGTGACATGCTAAGACTAAAGTTCTACACTTTTTTTTTTTTTTTTAATTGAACACAAATGGAGTAGAGCTATTGTTTCACTGGTTGTACACAAAGTAGAGTCACACCATCTGTGCATTCATGCATTTACACAGGGCAATGGTATCTGTCACACATTCTGTTATTAACTTTACCCCCCACCCGCCCCCACCCCTCCCTTCCCTCTATGCTAGCTATCTTTCCTCCATTCTTGCCATCTTTCCCCCCCACATTATGCATCATCATTCATTTATCAGAGAGACCATTCGGCTTTTGGATTTATGGGATTGGCTGATCTCACTTAGCATAACAGTTTCCAACATCATCCATTTACCTACAAATGTCATAATTTTATTCTTCTTTATGGCTGAGTAATATTCCATCCTGTATATATACCACAGTTTCTTTATCCATTCATCTACTGAAGGGCATCTAGGTTGATTCCATAATCTAGCTATTGTGAATTGAGCAGCTATGAACATTGATGTGGCTGCATCACTGAGGCAATCTGATTTTAAGTCCTTTGGGTATAAGCCAAGGAGTGGGATAGCAGGGTCAAATGGTGGATCCATTCCAAGTTTTCTAAGGAATCTCCACACTGCTTTCCAGAGTGGCTGCACCAACTTGCACTCCCACCAGCAATGTATGAGTGTACCCTTTTCCCCACATCCTCGCCAACACCTGTTGTTGCCTGTGTTCTTGATGAAAGACATTCTAATTGGGGTAAGATGAAATCTTAAGGTGGTTTTGATTTGCATTTCTCTTATAACGAGTGATGTTGAACATTTTTTCATAAATCTGTTGATTGCTTGTAGATCTTCCTCTGTAAAGTGTCTGTTCATTTCCTTGGCCCATTTATTGATTGGGTTATTGGTGTTCGTGGTGTAAAGATTTTTGAGTACTTGGTAGATTCTGGAGATTAGTGCTCTGTCCGAAGTGTGTGTGGCAAAGATTTTCTCCCACTCTGAAGGCTCTCTCTTCACATTGCTGATTGTTTCCTTTGCTGAGAAGAAGCTTTTTAGTTTGACTCTATCCCAATCATTGATTCGTGCTTTTATTTCTTGCGCTTTGGGAGTCATGTTAAGGAAATCTGGTCCTAGGCCAACATGATGAAGATTTGGACCTATTTTCTCTTCTATTAGGTGCAGAGTCTCTGGTCTGATTTCTAGGTCCTTGATCCACTTTGAGTTGAGTTTTGTACAGGGTGAGAGATATGGGTTTAGTTTCATTTTGCTGCATATGGATTTCCAGTTTTCCCAGCACCATTTGTTGAAGAGGCTGTCTTTTCTCCATTGCATGTTTTTGCCTCCTTTGTCAAGTATGAGATACCTGTACTTATTTGGGTTTGTCTCTGTGTCCTCTATTCTGTACCATTGATCTACCTGTCTATTTTGGTACCAATACCATGCTGTTTTTGTTACTATTGACTATCCCTATTTGCTGATGACATGATTCTCTATCTAGAAGATCCTAAGAATTCCACCAGAAAACTTCTGGATCTCATTAATGAATTCAGCAAAGTAGCAGGATATAAAATTAATGCTCATAAATCTAATGCATTTTTATTCATAAGTGATGCATCCTCTGAGAGAGAAATTAGGAAAACTACCCTATTCACATTAACCTCAAAAAAAAAATAAAATACTTGGGAATCAATCTAACAAAAGATGTGAAAGACTTCTACACTGAGAACTACAGAACACTAAAGAAAGAAGTTAAAGAGCATCTGAGAAGATTGGAAAGATCTCCCATGTTCTTGGATAGGCAGAATTAATATTGTCAAAATGGCCATACTTCCAAAAATGCTATACAAATTTAATGCAATTTCAATTAATCCCAATGATGGACCTCATGTAAATAGAGCAAGCAATCATGAAATTCATTTGGAGGAATAAGAGACCCAGAATTGCTAAAGCTATCCTTAGCAAGAAGAGCGAAGCAGGGCGTATCACAATACCAGACCTCCAAGTTCTACACTTTTGTAACATTTGACCGCAGCCAACCACACCCCTAAACTCACCAGTACTAGACTATTTTGGCAGACTGACAAATATCCATCAAAGTGGCAGGAATCAATTCACTAAAATGGTTCTTTTGGTTTATTTTTATCATAGAAGACTTTGCAACATCTTATAGTGAAGGAAAGAAAGATTGTCTTCCCATTTGTGTTATTCTTTGCCTGAATATAACCAGGCCATGTGCAAGGTACTTTCTGTCTCTACATCCAGTTTCCATAAGAGAGGAATAAGCAAAAGAGATAATGTATGCTGAGTTGCTTCATGAAATTGACAAATAATAAGCAAGGAAATTTTATTTCCTGGATGCTATTTTATTGTTTTTTTATTCTACAGGAAACTCTTAGAGGGCAAGATTATGACTAATACCCCTGGGAATCATCTTCATATATTTATCCAACAAATGTTTATTAAGAAACAGCTGTGTTCCAGGCAATGACTTAGATGTTGGGGAAATATCTGTATAAACCCATAAAGAAGTATTTACCCTAATGGAGCTTACCTCATAGTGTAAGGAGACATACCACGAGCAAAATAAATAAAATATACGGTATTGCATTTCATTAATACTAAAATTTTCAACATACAGTCAGTGACATTCCATGGTTGAAAAAGTGTTTCTAGGTATATTTCTTTCTCTTCTTCCATTGATACCTACCCAATTGTTGCATTTCACAGCAATTGATTTCTAAGATTTAACAATGCATAAGGGTTAAAAGCAGGAAAGACATCGAAGAAGTCATTAGACATGAGTAGAGAATGCATTCCTCATAGGGATCATAATTCTGTGAGGTTGAGTTTCATAAATAAATCTTCATGATCTGAGTCACAAGTCTCCTTGAAGACTGTTCTCTGCTGTTCTCAGTGACCCTGGAATAGAGGAGTTCCTTCCATGATCCACCTGGATTCCTTAGAGTCTTCTGTGTGGTAATTATTCATCAAGAATTTTCCCAAAAATATTTAGTCCTTCCAAACTTTTAGATTAGATATACTTGTACTTTTTGGGGAACATAAATCTAATTATCAAAAGCCAAGATGCCAGGTACATATTTTAAATAACAATAATGGCTACTTTTATTAAAGGTCAACATTTTGTGAGTGAGCTTGCTTCAGATGAATCATCTATACTTTTCACAACACATCAGGCTAGATGCTATCATGCCTAATTTAGAGATAAGGAAATGGAAACCAGGAAGAAGATACAGGAGGACTACTTTGGCATAATGTATTTGGGCTATTTGGGTTCCAGAGCTATTTCTTCATTAATGTACCATGATCATTAAGAACCTCAATAGTGCCTCTGACATTGGGTAGATTCTGCATAATAACGGAGAAACAGAAACTTACCAAGGACCTTTTAATATTCTAGGTATTGAACTAAAATACACAATAGCAATTTCAGCTAACTATGCATACCAAAGCAAGAAATAGAATCTTAACATTTTAAAAACTCTGATAAATACATATATACATATATGTGAAAGTAGAGTTTACTGATTCTTCAATAACTTTATTAATTAGAAGTCCTAACAGAAGAATTCCACAGTACAACAGAAAATATGGGTTTTGGAGTGAATGGATCTAGAGTCAGACACCATCTCCCATCTCACATTAATTTTCATAAAGAACTCTATTCTCTGAGCCCATTTTCTTACCTGTTAGTAGGAGAGAAGGCCATCTGCCTCCAGTGAGGACCAAGTGAAATGCTTCAATGAAATCTAACCTGGTTTACAAAAAGGTCACTAATATTATTAAGTCAATATTTAGGGAATAAATGTGGCAAAATGTAAAGGCTGGGGTAGGTTGAATAGTGATTACTCAAAGATGTTGATGTCCTAATCTCTGTAACCTGTAGACACATTATATCATATAAGAGAATTAAAGTTGCAAATAGATTAAGGTTCGCATGAGCTAACTCTAACGTAGGAAGATTACCCTGGATTTCATATATAGACTCAATAAAATTGCAAGGACCCTTAAAAATGGAAGAATGAGAAAGCTGGAGAGATGGCAACATGAGCAGGACTGAGCCTGATATTGTGGACTTTGAAAATGTTGGGAGGGGCCATTAGCCAAGAAACAAAGCAGCCTCTGGGAGCTGGAAAGGACAAGGAAATGTATTCTCTACCAGAAACTTGAGAAGGAACAACGTGGGTATCATAGACCAAAGAAATTTGCTAGATACTCCTGGTCTCCAGAGTTGTAAGATAATGCCTTAAGTTTGTTGTAATATACCAAAGCAGTGATAGGAAGCTAACACAGAAAATACTAGCTTGAGAGCCTGGGTTCCATCCTATGCTTTGGTACTGCGTAGTTCCGTTATCTTGCAGAACATTCTGAGCCACTCTGTGTCTCAGTTTTTCATTTGTGGAAAGGAAACAATAATACCAGACACCTCTTAGCATTCAGATACAAAGAGCATTAACACATATCTTAACCATGTAAATAGTATTTGACTAATGGCAATGAGTTAGTAAGTTGTTACCACTTTCTCAGAAGCCAGTGTTGGTGGTCTGGGTGATTTGCTTTTCATTCCTTTAAAGGCTGTAAAGTCCTACACATCTCTATTTCTAAACCATTTGTTGCATAAGCTTGAAGAATGGTTAATAGAGAGCAGAACTCACATCTAGGAAGGAAAACTGAGATCATGCTGGCAGGAAGGGCTGAATCAAGAGAAAAAGAAGGCTCAGTTGTGACAATGAGAAAAAAGAAGGAAGGCAAGCATGTAATGGACTCACAACAGTGGCAGAATGGTTGCCATTTTTAACCCAAAATTTCATCATATTTGACTTTAAAGAACAACCTCACTGCTTTCAATCATGGGTGTAGAGAATGCATATACTTATTTGTCATTTCAAATAAAATGTAAAAGAGTCACTAAAGTTATCCATTCCTCTCTACTAAACTTGAAACATCAAAAAATAGATGTCCCTGGCATGATAACACATTGAAGTCATTTTGAAAGAAAATTAGAATTTCCATTCCTCATTTTCCCTTCTCCCCAGTAAGGTTTCAAGCAGATGGGAATATCAATTTAGTTACTTGACATTTAGAAGCATAAATGACTTAAGAGCTTCATGATCCCCTCTCATTGAAGCATATTTGATAACATCTGCCCAACATCTTAAACTCACATCAGAGCCAAATATGATTTAACATGAAGAAAATGGCTACAATCCAGCACCCTAGGACTCCCTAACTGTCCTGATACTAACATAAACAGCAGTCATATCTAATGATAAATATGGTTCATTATTTTTAAGCAGCTTATTTTTTACCATATATAATATGCAACGATTAATTCTAAGAAGTTAGAAGTGCGTAGATATGTAATATTTTTTCCAAGGAGAAAATGACACTGCTCATGGGAAACTTTTTATTCAAAGTTCTAGAGAAAAGAAAACCTATCTTACTTAAGCCCTTATCAGAGATACTGCAAAAATATTGAACACTATGACTAAGGTCTTATTCTTAAAAAATGAAAAGTTCTCCTGTATTATTTTTTTCTGAAGATATTCCACCACTTTTACTAGAAATTCTAATTCTTCTTTCATGTGATAAATTACAAGTACTTCATTTATATTGTTACCTCACTAGTTATTAGTCTCAAGCCAGGAACATAAAAATATATATACTCTGATCTTCCCATTTTATAGCATCCTTTTAAAGAAAAGAAGGGGGATGTCATCCCTAAGACATTTATGAAGACTTATTGGGCAACCTTCAACAGAAAAGAGCCATAAAACAATTAGCAGCATTCATCAAAATCACCAGAACAAATAGGGAGCAAGCATCTCTAGACCTGGTATTCACATCTAAGTGAAATATAAATCTCTCCTAATGCTTTGAATGAGGATATTGGCTAATGAATAGTATTAACTCCTTCAGAATTGTGCCTCTCATGGCATTAGGTGTGAGCACATATAGCCTCTGTGTCCTTAGAAACAATGCAACAATCAGGACTCACTACATTTTTGCTGAAGAGACAGATTATTTATTGACAGTGCTCTGCATTTTATTGCCCTGCCTTATAAGTTAAAGGAATTTTCAGGTATATATGGTCTCATTGGAATTTAGTTTAAGTTCCTCTGTTGTATAAATAATGACAATGAAATTTGGAATTCTGATATTTGAAGTAAACTTAAATGTTACCTGACCCAATACTCTCATTTTCCAATGTGTAGGATAATAAAAGCATTTTAGCTTCATTGGGGGTCCTCAACAAGTCCTCTCAACAAAACCTTGACAAAACACTTCATGAGAGATGGTGATCCATTTCATGTATGAACCTGTGTGAAATGCCAATAGTTTAGCAGAAGAAATAGTTTCCATGTTACATTTTCCTTGCTTAACAATATGTATGATTATATAATGTTATTCTGAAGATACCTGCGGCTTTCTAATTGTTTTCAATATGCAAAGGTCTTTATCTGGATGAGAGATACACACACAGACACATGCACACACACACACATTTACAAGGACATATACATATACAATATTATTTACATCTGCTCCAGATGCTACAGTTAAGAAATTAAGTTAAGATCAGGAAGCATGATGGTCAGTTGTATGTATCAAGTTGCCTGGGCTAAGGGATGACCAGATAGCTAGTAAGACATTACTTCTGGGTATGTCTGTCTTGATTTTTCTAGAAGAAATTAGCATTTGAAACAGTAGGCTAAGTAACAAACATCCATCTCTGATTAATGTGGTGAACATCATCCAGTCTGTTGAGGGCCTGAAGAGAACAAAAAGATGGTAGAGGAAAGGTGAATCTTCTCACTTCTCTTCTTGAGCTATGACGTCTGTCTTACTATCAGCATTGGTGCTCCTGGTTCTCAGGAGATTGAATTTAGATTGGATATACACGACCAACTTTCTCAGGAGAACTGTGACTAAATTCAATAGGCTATTAAAGTAATGAAAATGTTTGATTCAGGAACAGGAAAAAATTCTAATATTTAAACTACTTGAAGATAAAATGATATGTTCTGATGATATTAATTTAGCTGCTACCCAATGTATTTGATCTAGTAATTAAATTTAAAATTTAAAATTATATACTAGGAATTCCTTATCTCTAGAGCATAAACTCTGTAAGAATAGGGATCAAATTTATTATTACCAAGTTCACTACTTATCCCCTTACAGATCAGATCATCAAGAAATAATTGACAAAATATGCATTGAAGAAGAAATTAAATGAAAACTTGGGTATTTATAAAGAGAGTTATACCTGCTATGATATCTAAGTACACACAAGAAGGCAAAACCAGAGCATTAACTGAGGAAGAAGAAAGTCAGGACTGTGGCAGGAAGACAAGACCTTGTAACATATTTTTAAATTGACGTGGTATAATGACTCAGGACCAAAACCTACCATAACTTTTTGTTCCAGAGTAAATCTGTCTCTGCTTATCCTGACTTTTTATAATTTTGTAGTCTTTAAAAAGGAATCCTTCATTGAGGACTTTATAATGGTCATTTAATGTTTTGCTGTCCATCATATTCATCATCTCTTCTTATAGTCGTGATATATACTTTACTTTGGAAATCACATCCATCCCAACATTGAAAAATGTATTGCTATCTACTATCATAATGAGATATCTGATACAGCTATTTATAAATAAAAGGAAGTTTATTTAGCTTACAGTTTTGGAGGTTCAAATACCAAGATCAGGTGGCCCCAGAGAATTGAATTCTGGTGAGGTCAGTAGATGGTGGAGCACCATGGTGGCAAGGCAGATAAGAATAAGCAGTCACACCCTAAACAGGGAGCAAGAGAGAGACAGGGAGCAAGAGAGAGCAGGGAAATCTGCTAATGATTTAAGGAAATACCACCAGCCCTCACTTCCCATAGATGCTACCACCTTCCAATAGTGCCACCTCTGGACTATGCCTTCAATCACAACAGACTTTTGGAAGATATTCAAACACACCCAAACCATAGCATATACAGTTTGGAAGCATTATCAACCATGGCACACAGCCCATTCACAACTTAATAGGGAAATAGTCCAAACTTTGATAATTATCCTCTGGCTCAAACTTGACAATAGTGATCAAAACACTGAAAATATTTATAGAGGATTCATAACTTTGGTGGTATCCAAAGACACTGTCCAACAGTTTTTGCAACCTGGATGTCCATAAATCATCTTTTTTTTCAACTTTGTTTTGTGTTCATCCCTATATTATTCTTGTAATTCAGTTTCTGGTTATGTTAGCCATACCCAGGTGCTATTGCTTTCAGTCAAAAAATTATAATGAATATAGAACTTAATATTTGCTTTATTTGCAAGTTTGAAGTGACAGCTTTAGAATATCTATTTCTGGATTTACATGTCACTTACTGACCACATGATACTCAGCATAATCCTTGCCCAGCCTATACTTCAGTTTTCCCAAAATGATAAAGTAATTTAGCAAGTAGAATTGGTGTAAGGATTAAATTGAATGGTGCCTTTAAGCATATTATCCCTAAACTAATACAGTTTGTATTCTAGAGACATTGATAAGAAAATCCCAAGTAAATACACGATTTTCAAATTTAAATAGTAAATCAAATATATCAGATGACAGCTAAATTTCAGGCATTTAGTAAATGCTCAGTAAATGATAGCAGGCTAATAAGACAATCAAAAGTAAAGTGGTTCTTCTTAGAGGTGTTATAATCCAGAAAGGAAGATAAAATTGCAAGTTTTCCAAGAGTCTCTTCAAGGGGCCCTGGCATGAAATACTGAACAGGCATTGATATGCCATTTCCCTGATTTTAAGATACAGATTTTAAAAAACATATCCTTAGTGGTTATTTATCCAATAGTCAATGTTTTCATTAATATATTAGTGTTCCTTTGTCAGATATTATTTTCTCCCTTGAAGTCCCTATGACATTGGAGAATCAGGTTACCACCAATAGGGTCCTATATTAAGAAATGTAATAGCAAGAGTGGGTTTTGAATCACCCATGTACAAAGTATGGAATGAGGGACAGCATCCATCATACTCTCATTATTCTCTTTCTACTCTTCCTCACACTTAGTGGAGAAAGGAGTTCTAGTAATCTTACCTCCACCATTGTGCTGACCTTCTGTTTATCTTAAATAGAAACACAGATCTAGTTTGCATTCATAGAAGGAGCTCTGTGTGCAGCCTTCTGTAGCTGTAGCTATTGTAGTTGAAGTTTGTTTTCTATTGGGATAGCAGATAATTAAAATACATGCTTGCTGACCTATGCTCCTTCCCCATATTTATCACTTTTACAGTCATGATCTTGGAAGAAAAAAGTGGTCTCCTGCTGGAGCTGAGAACTTCTCATCGCTACATAAACCATGTTAGCATTCACTGAGAGGCACTGATATTCCCCTGGGGGACATAGGTGCATGGATAGCCCTAGCCATTGGCCAAAATGCCTCAATTTACCCACTTATTAAATGAACTACCTCCTTGCTACTGGTAGAAGGGATAAGTATGATTGATTAATACTTACGGGCCTGGAGATTCAAGGACAATGAGCAATAAAAAAAGATACATTATATTGTTTTGGTGGTGCTTTTTATTAATGTTGACTGAGAAGTATTGAGCCAGCCAAGCACACAGGGTTGTATTGATTTTCAAAGTGAGCACTTAACTGATGCATCAACATTAAATCTAAACATAATCCTTTAGTGGGAAAACAAAAGCCCTGATCTCCCTTTTCCAGCCAATTTCTTTGATGCAGGTTTATTTGAAGCATGAAGACTTTGGTCCCATATGTGTTAGAAGTTGCTCATTTCCAGTGTTCAAATAGGGGATGCTACATTGCCCGTGTCTGGCCTATCAATCTTAAGAATTAATTTGAGGAAGGTCAGAGCCATGTGATGATTTTGAAACATGAAGAAGGGAGAAGGCTGGAGCAATTTAAATAATAGCAGCTTAGGAGCCATACCAAACCAAAGTGGTATGTGGATTCCAAAGTGACCTGTCACTTGCCTTAAACAAGTTACTTAACATCTCTGAATCTGATACCTCATCTGTAAATTGAGATGATCCTATCAACAGCCTTTGGTAAATGTTGCAAAGTCTAAATGTATATGCAAATTAAGTACCTCTTTGTTGGTTAGAGTGCAATAGGTAATCCCTTTCTTTCTCTTCTTTCTGAAAAATGTGTTAGAAGCTATTGACTATGGAAGGAAATACTTTCTGTAGATTACAAGGGGGAGGACAACATTCAAGTAAGACCATTTAGATTTTGTAAGGACATAGGGAATGTATGTAGTTCATTCTTAAGCAATCTATAAAACAAAGCCCATTCAAATGCACTTTCCTTTTCCATCAATTACAGAGTCATATCAAATATAATGAACTTGGATCATTTGTTTCAGAGATAATTTCCCTGCACTACTTATACAATGACTATAGGTAATTGACTTCTATGAGCATCAGTTCCCCAATGTGGCATATACAGCTGTAACAACTTGTAGGTAGAAGGCACTGCACAGAATCAGAAAGAACATAAACTGGAAATTCACAAATAGTGATATAATAAAACATCAGAAACTGATAAGCGAGGATAAATACACAGGGGAGAAGGTATCATATTATTTTAGAATGACCTCTCTGGGATGGGACCTTTGAAAAGACATGAAAAAAAGTGATGGAGAGAGTCTTGTGATTATCTGGGAGATTGCATTCCCTACGGAGAGACTAATTAAGTACTTCTGGAGCAGGCTTGTGTAAGAAACAGAGGAGCAATGAGACTAGGGCAAGGTGAACAGGGCGGAGGAACACAGTCACAGGAAATGTAATGGATTTTATTGTAAGTTCTCTGGGGAGTCAAGGGAAATTTTGAGCAGTGGAGAGATACATACTGACAACTTTAGGAGTGAGTGTGGGTTTTGATTTGGAAGAGAGGGGTGATCAACATTTTGTCTGAAGTGGCAAAACCTGAAATGGGTGCATGTGTTTTGGGCCTCTACCCACTTGATAGCAGTGATGGCAATTATGCCTATGTTGGAAAGTGTCTAGGGGGAATTGACAATTTAAAAGAAAGTAATTACTCTTTTAAAGTACATATTCTATCAAAATATAAATATCTTAAAAGGGTGATTAGAATGTGTTACCCTTACTACTGTTTATGATACTCCTAAGTGAAGTTTCCAGGAATAGCTTGAGGTTTGGGAGTATTCTACTAACAATTATGCATTTATCCTGGAGATCAGGCACTGGATCTCTAGTCATTTTTATATATATTTTTATACTTCTAGCTCTTCTTACAGAAACTACTACTAAGTAAATTCAACAAATGATGGCTAAATTAATGCATTATAAAGACTAGTCTGTAGACTACCGTTGACAATCCAGTTGCTTTCATCTTTATTCTCATTTGATCCCAAGGATAATTCTGAAAGGACAGGTACGACATCTTATTATGGTTACTTAAAGATGAAATGACTGAGGCTCAGAGAAATAAGCAGGCATTCAAAGTCACATATTCCAAAAGCTGCAAAAGTGGAATGAATATCATCATATGATCTCTCAACATGATTCTATACCACACTTCCCACAAACGTCTTCCAGATGCTTCCATCCTGAGCTAGATCTAACTCTGCCAGCCTATATCCCAGGATTAATCCCAGCTAGAATCCACACATGAAATGGCTGAAGTCAATGCATGTGAGACAAATCCCAAGTAGCTGGAAACAAGTGTGTCAAGTAAGGGCCTGGCTACATTTTCAGATATTAGCAAGATCCATTGCTTGCCTTTAATGTGAACAAGGATCCATTTAAATTAAGGACAGTAGGTATTGAATGACGTCTGTAATATGACAAACTGCCAGCTATCCATAGATTTAATCAATTTATGCAATTTATAGTCTAGACCTATATGAAGTTTTCTCAATGCCTTGGCAGGTAAGAGGCTTGATGTCTTCACCGTTCCCTCTACTATGGCAAACTGTGTGTGTCTACTCTTCTGTGGTTTTTATCACCCTACCAGACACCATTGTTGACTAATTTTCATTTACAGAGATTAAATTAGCTTCTTTTACTATAACTTACACCTTGCCTTTAATAAACCTTGCAACGTGCCACACGTAGTTTTCACTCACATTTGAAACCCTGGGAAATTGGAGTCATTATTGAATGAACATTTAAGCAGCTTTTTAACTACTGAGAATCTCTGGAGAAAGAGCTATCACCCCGTCTGATCCCTTCTCCTCTTCATCAGTGACTCGTGGGGTCTCATTATCTTATCTGATATTTCAAAACTGAAGGAAGCATGCTAACACCAAGGGCATCGCTCATTGCCACCAAATAAAAAAAGACAGCAAAAAATGTGCCAGTGTCAGCATGCGATGAGGGTCTAAAAGGGAAACAGATGCACAAATGATTCATCATCATCAATAGGACCTGTCAAGATGAAGTGAAAAGGGGAAAAAAAATAGAAACTCCTTCCAAAGTGCTAATGATACTGCTGTCCAAGATTGAAGGGGAGAACACTGCTTCCAATATCAATTAGATTTTGCTATTTGAATTAATTTTATTAACCACTCAACTCAGAGGTTCAGAGGAGGTTAGTTTCTATATGTTTATTTAGCACACAAACAGCACTGACTACAGCTTTGCACTATGAACTTTATCAATGTTTCACTTATTTAAATTCAGAAACTCTTGGTCATTTTCCTTTTCTTACAGATTCTTCAGTTTCTCTTTCTCCTTCCCCTTCTTTATTTTCATTACATATTTCTATGGATTTCAAAAATCCAAACTTTACTCTAAATAAGAATTGATATTTCAGCTTTTACTCTAGAGGACATTAAATATTTCAATGTATATTTTAAAATGTATATGAAATAATTTATTTAAATTAATTTTATCATTAAATTCAATTAAAAATTTTAATTCTAAACTTGCTACTATAAAATTCTTATCTACTGAAACTTGGTGACGTCCATAGAGAGGACATTATTTCAATTTTGGTTAATCTTGCAATTCTTTCTCTCTGAATACCAGATCATATTGATACCTTTCATGTTTCAATGAGAGGGGAAATATTTGTTCAAGCACTATTATAAACATGGCTAGGAAGTATTTGTTTATAGAAAGAGTCTTGTTTATCAAAAACACAGCATCAAATACCCATCTCCCTCAATAAGTGATTCTTCCAGGCACCTGCTAGGATAAAAAGAAAATGATTTGTGTTTTTCCCTCTTCATCTACCAACATCATCATTTGTTCTGAATGGCAAAGAGAAACAAGTTAAAAAGAAAGTGTGAAATTAAAAAAGGCTGGTCTAGCTCTTCTCAACCTATAGAAAAAGGTTGATCCTGAAATGAAACCATCAATCAAGGAATGCCAGTGTTGGACTTTGCGGAAGACTCTCAGCTAATGTGTCCTCTGCTGTGATGAAATTTGAATATGACGAAGTGACTGTTTCCCTGTGAGTTCTCTGGGCAAGTGAGGGGGCGGAGGGGACGGCGAGAGTTTGTGAAGCTCTACTACCAGCACAGATACTGCTGTCTTCTCCTGTGTGAATGTATTGAATCGTAGTGACACAGGCTGACAAAAAGAGTTATGTCTTCTCATGAGCTCGTGTTCTTTATTGCTCACATGAGCTCTAGAAGAAGGAAAAAAATACAAGTGAATTCAACAGGCTATAAATCTTCCCTGACATACAGGATGATACTGTCTCCTGGTGGAAGAGAAGGCAAAGGGATATAGAGCATCTTTCTACCATCGAACATGCTGGAGGAGAAAGGGAGTGTTGCAACACTGAGGCTCCAATCTGCCCCCAAGGTGGTCTTTCCTTACTTCCAAACCATGCCAGCGATGAAGGGAGACGATGGTGGCCACCAGCAATGTCATTGAACTGGAATCTCTTTGCTCCTAGGATGCTATTTCTATTTGAAAGCAAGCAAACCAATTAGGGAAATGTTCAATGCCCTGTTTACATTATTGGGGTAAGAAGAACAATGGACCAAAACACTGTACAAATAAATCTGGTGTACTATGGATACATGCTGACAGTTCTCCATGAACCCACCAATAAATTTCCTTAAAACTACACACAAAGATCTAAGAAAGGGCAAAAGCAACCCACTGCAATACAAATGAAAAATAAGCACATAAAGCAAAATGTGGAGGAAATTTCTAATGAGAACATAATCATGAAGACAGATTTAGAATAAGTTTCAATTAATTGAAATTGTCTTAAAATACACATGAAACTTTTTGATAACTGAGGCAGAATAGACCCAATGACCATAGTTGACCTAAAAGGGTTTGATTCACTGAACTTCCTCCAATTTTGCTCTCATGGGGTTTCTTCTAAAAATAAATCAATATCTATTTATCAATCAATCATTTGCCACCTATCTTATCATCTATATACATATGCACACATATACACACTCATGGACACACATGCATATACACATACACACTTAAGCACAAATGTACCTATATATCTTTTCCTACTGCATGGAAACTAAATTCTGAACAGCCGAATGTATATCTTTTTGCTTCTTATCACAAACTATTCATTTTATTTTACATTGGCTCCTTTCTTACTATGCATATCTATTAAGAAACTCTGTATTTGTAAACTTTGCTGTAGTTATAAATGCCCACAAAATCCCACTGGCTTACAACAATAAAGATTTATTTCTCACACATGTTACATGTCAGCTGCAAGTCGATGATGGCTCAGCTATAGCTCTTTTCAACTCAGCTGTGATCCAAATATTTTCTTTATAATAAAATCTTGCTGAAGAAGCAGCTTCAATATGGGAGATGATATAATTTTGGCAATGGAAAAATTAAGAGTTGAAGAGGAGCAGATTGAGCACTGGCCCTCAACTGACATACAATATGAAGATTGCACTTATTTTTTTTTTCTCTCCTGAGCCTTTGAGAATTTGAGGTCACTTATCAATATTGCAAAAGTGACTAAGTAAAAGTTTGTACTCAAATATGGAAGACTGTAAAAACATAAATAAATAACACCTGGAATTTGTGACAGGGCTGGGGGTTGAACCATGAGGGAACTGTGAATGAAGATTGGAAAAATGACTTCTATTGGCTTCCTTTCTTTCTCCCACTAAGAACATTATACAATGGAAAAAATGGGTGATGATGCTATTTCCTAAGGTAATTTAGAGGGAAAAGACTGCGTCTTTTATAACTTTAGGAAAAAGAATAGCAAAACTGAATTATATGTATGTCTTGATTGGTATTAGGTGAACTTGGCATAGTACTAGGAGAGATGAGCTCAAAAGACAACTGGCAGGTTTGCAAGCAAGAGTTACCAGTACAAGAAATAATACAAAAAATCCATGTATTTGAAAGGTAGAAAGATACAATACTTTTTCATCACCAAGGATAAGAGAAAAAAAATGGAAAACAATTGAAGCAAAAATGAGCAATTAATTCCCAACCTCAGGAAAGACCAAATCAATGACATGTTCATAAACACTTGGTTAAACTTTCTAAATAGATTAAGGTGGACCCCAGGAAATCCTCATTTCAACAAAATGGCTTGGGAAAAAAGAATGACTTAAGACAGTTTTATGAAAGTCTAGTAAGTTTGTAGTACTGGTGATTAAGTCTAAAGTGCAAAAAAAAAATCAGAACCTAGCATCGCCCCCATATACCCCAGCCCCTGTTATTCACATCCTCATATAATATGCTACATTTGATTATGGTCAGGACAATGACTTATTTCTAAACAATAAATTGTGAAAAAATAATGGAATATTACTCTCGTGACTTCATTAATAAGACTTTTTATTGCTAGTACACTGTGTCTGGAGATTCTTCTTTGTTGACATGATTAATTAAGCAGCCCCACTGGGAAAGCCTCTGTATCAGGAACTGTGGGCATCCTGTCATTGCTGAAGGAAGCCTCCAGCCAACTGTTAGCAAGAACCCAGGTCCCTTGGAAATAAAGACACTTGGTGATGAGAATACTAAAAACATGAAGAGGCGCTGACGTCGATTCTTCCCCGATGGAGCCACAAAGTCTAGTTGACACTGATTCCAGACTCATCAGACCCTGAGCAGACAACCTAGTTTAGCTGTGCCTGGGCTCTAAACTTAAAGAAAACATGCATTAAGAAATGCATGGTTGTTTTAACCCACTAAGTGTGCAGTCCTTATTGAAAACTAACACACGCAGTAACAGAGGTCATAATAAATAAACATATATAAAATGAGAAAAATCTACTGGTCTTAGAAAAGATCTTATATACAAGCAAGAAGTTCAGAGTATTCCAGGCATACTGCATGTAAACAGGTTAACTCTGAACACAGCATCATAGAAACCAACAACCTCTTCATCAAGACTCCTTCATACGCAGGACATGTTGTGTCTTTTGCAGCATCCTTTGCAGTTAGTTGTGACCATGGGGCTGACTTTAAGTCAGTGAGATTTTTGGAGGATGTGATTACACAACTTTCATGCTTGGTCTCTAAAACATTCCTCAGGGTTCTCTGTTTTTCCCATCTTCTTACTGTGACCTTGGATGATCAGCGTTGCTGGGGAAAATCTGGTGTCCCCCAACAGCAATGTAAAGACGATGCAAGAAGGTTTAGAGGTGGAATGATTGGGTTATAAGAACCTTAACTCAATGAATGAATTAATCCTCTGATAGTGATTAACCAAGTGGTAACTGAAGGTGGGAAGGGGGAGGGTGTAGGAGGTGGGTCCCTCAGTGCCTGCCTTTGAGGTTTACATTTTGTCCTTGCTAAGCATTCTCTCTTTGCTTCCTGATCATCTGCCCAGAGTCACTTTCCTCTACCATATATTTCCACCATGATGTTCTGCCTCATCTCAGACCCCAAGGAATGGAGCCGGCCATCTATGATCTGAGACCTCTGAAACCTTGAGCCTCAAAATAAACTGTTCCTCCCTAAAAAATTATTCTTGTCAGATCTTTTGATCACAGCAGTGAAAAAACTTACTAAAACACCTTGGATGTCTGAATAGTTACAGGGAGCAGCTCCTTTTGCCAATGCCTACTAAACAAATTTAAGTGAGTGAGAGATACACTGTTATTGCGTTAAACCACAGCAAGTAGGAGTTTGTATAGCACAGAGCCTAATGTATATGCTATATGTATTTTACCTAATGTAAATATTGAAAACATTATAAACCTTTAAGTACTTCATAAGCATCTAGGTGGACAGAGTTTTTAAAAATTAAAATAAAGATAAGAACAAAAAAGGAGGGGGTTCTTAAAGGAGCAAGGATGATGGAATTTAGATGTCCTTTCAAGATAAACAGGAGTAAATAGGGAAAAGTGGAAAAAAAAAAAAAACAGAGAGCTAGGAGCTATGGCTCACAACTGAATTTGAAGGTGTATCATAACAAGAAATCAATCTAATATATGTATATTGGAGACAGTCTGGCTGTGACCTTTATCTTACTCTATCAGGTCTGTGTCGTACCTCCAAGTCCTCATGTCCAAAATGGGGTTGATAATAAAGATCCCTTGATTATTATACTGAATAATATTGGGTAATGCCTATAAAATCATTAGAACAGTGCATTATGCAATGTAAATTATCAATATATTATTAGCTATTATTAAGAGATGAAGAAAAATTAACATATCCAATTATCGAAAGTCAAAAATCATAGCATAAAAATTAAGGAGAATAGAATTGTACTAAGTATGTAGTTTAATATAACTAACCTGGGTCCTTAATGAGAAAAAAGATGGGATGCAGAAATGGACACAAATCAGGAAAGATGCTAGATATATAATATAAAAGCAAAATTATCTAAAAAATCTTTGACTATTTCTCCATTTTAAATTAGCTTATCATGTGAAATAGCAATAAAGGACAGGCAAAGAAAAACAATCTGAAACCATTTTTAAAAATATGCCTGTTAGGGCTGGGAGGATAGTTCAGTGGTAGAATACTTCCTTTGCAAGTGCAAGGACCTGGGTGGAATGCCCAAAACTGCAAAACAAAACAACATAAAAACAAAACCAACAGCCAAACAAGCCACCCAAACCTGAAATAAAACAAAATGAAACTATCTATCATCTTTGTACCTTAACCCACAAGTAAGCAAATATCTTTGTTTAAAAAATACTCTGTGCTGGTGACAAGGACTTGCTGATAATTATACAAATATGTTTTGATGTGAGTGTTTAATTTGATAAAATCTTCCAGAAAAGCAATTAGGCAACATGAGGAAAATAGCTTATACTTGGATTTTGCAGTCCCTGATGAACTCCTTGATTGGACAATGTTTGTCAAGGACAGCTAACACCTCTGGAGGAAAGGGATCCATGAGAACGGGGTTAGACATGGGTTTACTATGCTACCTCTTCACTCTTACACATGACTGAAAAATTCAGAGTGAAATTTTAGAGTGTAAAACTAAATTTCTAAAACTGTGTGTCCTGTCCTTTAGTTTAACATTTCCTTTCTGGGAAGCAATGCTATGGCAGTCTTTATAATTGTGTACAAATATTTTTGCATAATGATATTGATCAAATTTTTATTTGCATTGGGCAAAAAGATACTTGACTTTAGGGTGATAAGTCACTTGTAGGAAATTGAACATTAAGGAGCCTTGAAAATTTCTTATGCTTACAAACACTTTTTGGTGACATGGAAAATATATGTTTTTTTGTTGTTGGTGCTGTTGTTCAGTTTCCTTACACTCTACCATAACTCATTCAAGTTTCTATAATAAGCATACATGCCTTTATTTGATAACCCCTGAAGAATACAAATGATATGTAGGTAAATGACATGTGCTTTTCTGGGAATTACAGCTTTTCTTAAGTTTATAAAATATCTTCTACTTTTAAAGATGCTTATTACCCTTAAAGAGTAAACTAAAGCAAAAATTATCTCCAAGAATTTTATAAATTTCTCAAGATCTTTGGAGATAACCCATAAAGTTTGAAGGCTCATTATTAATAAGTATGGTTTATTTGTTAAGAATGAAATACATGGAATGAGTCAGATCATGATTGCATTGAGAAGGTGACATTGGAGAAAATGACAGTAAGATCAGCAGAAAATAGCAAATCCAGGTTGAGATTAGAGTTCTAATACCAAACAAGAAACAGTTAACCTTTCTGACTTTTATTTGTACCGTTCACTCTATGGCTTTCAGTGAGGGAGTTGATGCAAGAGGCTATGATTTGATGTCCTCATAGAAGACCTTTTGGGAGAAAGTTCTACATAACCCTGGCTTTTTTTTATTATTAAAAAATGCTTGAATTTTTAAAAATTTTTCATTATTTGTTTAATAATAATCACTTACTTTTTAGTATTAACTTTCAAAAAAATTTTGCATCTTCCTTTCTGAACTCAGAGACATACTACTCATTTTTTCCTGTAACTGTGTGTTCAATTTGTTTTTGGAGAAGGAGCTTGAAGTGAAGGATACAGTGTGGGTCTCTGAACCAAATCTGGATGAATTCAAGTTCTTAACTTTGCATCCGTGTAAAACTCAAGGTTTTCTTTTAAAAAGTGATGATGGGATCACCTCGATTCCCTCTTGACTATTAAATATTAAAACTAAGTTTAAAAACTATGATAGTATCTGGCAGATGTTTGACCTCAATAAATTTATCACCTGTAACTTCTGTCTCATACATGTGTATATGTCATTTGTAAAGAAATACTTTTGAAATTATCATGCCTGTGACTAACTTCATAACCAGTATGAAATGTTTTTAAGAATGAATATTTATCTTGCTGATTTTCTAATATTGGTCTACCTGATTAATTAGAATATGCAGTTTTGAGGAGTTCACACCTGATGACTACATTTTCTCTTCTTAATCTTTACCAGAAACTGAGGGATTTGTGTATTATTTTTATTTTTAAATGAAATTATTTTACAAAATATCTGGTCCCTCCAATCCCTCTTCTGGAATTCACACATTCGAAGGTTAAAATTTAATGCTGTTCAACACTAGGAAGCTTTGTCATTCTAGTTAGCTCAGCCTCCCTGATGACACCAGTTTTTCTTCATAGTAGAATACCACCAGACAGTTGCCAGTTTTTTTTTTCTTTGACTATTGAAGTTCAGTTATCTGTCAAAAGAAGATACACTTTGAATTAATTTTCTAATTTAGTGTCCTTTTTTGTTATTTTTGGCACAAGAGGAATACACTCACATCTACAATTTAAATTTTACCCCCTTCTTCCTTCTTGCTGGAGCTTGGGGTGAATATTCTGAATGAGGAAATCCCTGGCTACAGAGACAAACATAGCAAACTTCATGCCTGAGCTGAGATCTGGAAATACTGGGACACATATACTGGTCATGCTTTCTCCCACATAGTCTTCAGACTCCCCACTCTGCAGCTACTACATTTATATTTTATGCATACAGATATATATTGTTTAATAATTTATAGAGCTGGAAACACTGCTACAAGGCAATGTGATGTTCTCATTTGATCTACTTTGGTAGCATCACTTTCTGTCGGGGAATTTACTGCAATGATGTGCACAGTAAATATTTAATAGCATCAGAGACATCAGAGTCTATTTTTCTTTGAAGAGTGCTTAATTATGTCAATTTCTCATGATGAGATGCTAAAGTCAGTATTATTTGAATTTGGAGTAACTAGGTGGAGGTGGAGAGGTCCTTGTGTGTGCCCCTCCCATAAAAAAAGTCTCTGTGTATTTATTGAGGCAGTAGAGCAGAACCTCAACCTCTTTTTTAAGTTTGACCTCACTAATTATTTCTGATACTTCAGCTGTGACTGACTTAAAGTTTACCTTGCAGTACCAATGAATAAGAGTTAGCTAAGCTAAACATGGGTATGGAAAACACAAAATAAAAAGAAAGCTACATCAATTTTCCCTGTGTCTTCTATATTCATTTACTTTGATAGCTATTATTTGCTTATGGGCTAGATTGAATTATATATTGATATTCAAGAGTTTTGATCTAAAAGGGGGCAATTTCATACAGGTCAACTTAGATGCTTTCAGCACAGATGCTCTGATGATAGAAGAAACATCATTTCTGTTGATTTCTCCCTATTGGTGACAAACCATATTACATTCTTGATACATTTTTTTTTTCTTTTCTTACATTATCACTATGACATTCTAAGCCAAGACCTAGATGATGGAGAAGCTGATAGCACAAGCAACCAAGATCCAATTGGCTTTCCAAATAACTGCATACATTTGGCCTTCATGGTGAGAATTGTAACTTGTAAAACTCAGTAGAGTCAGAACATATGGCTTCAGTGTGAAGAACAAACTGCAGCGTGGTCCTCTGTGCCTGAGAACAGCTTTGACTCTAGCAATGTTATATCTGCATCCTTCACATAATTGACTTCTAAAAGTATACATTTTCTACTGGAAAAAATAAACAATATAGAATCGTAGGAGGACTTCCCTTTGGAAAGTTTGTTTGCAGAAATATGGTAATGCTTAATCCTAAAAGTAAATTACATAAAATACTCAATGTTAATACTATTAAATACCAAACATATTTTGTTCTTAAAAAAAGAACACAGTAATCTAAAGTTCTGGAGGAGATATGAAAGATGGTGGAAGGAGACAGACATCATTACCCTATGTACATGTATGATTAACATGAATGGTGTGAATGTACATCATGAATAACCATAGAAATGAAAATTTGTACCCTATTTGTGTACAATGAATCAAAATAAAGTCTTTAAAATTTTTTAAAAAATAAAAAAATTTAAAAAATGAAGTCTGTAAAAATTTAAAAAAAATAAATAAATAAAAATAAAAAATTATAAGAACACAGATTTTTCCACAACAAATTATGGAGTTTCATTTGTAGATTTTATGATATGTAGTAACTTTTGAAATTCTAGAAGTAAGAGGGTAGATGGCATCAAATTTATCAGTCCCTAGCTGAGTGTTGAAGGTAACTTCTTAGAATGTCTGAAGACAAAGTATATACATCTTCAGATCCACCAGAATACCTTATAAACTAAATGTAGCACAAAATCTGTGCTATAAAATATGTACTTATCAAATTGCATACTTCTGTGTATTGTGTCCAAAAGACTTATTCCTAACCTATCTGTGCATTTCATCCTCCTATCAATAATGGTGGTTCTGTGATAGGCAAGTGACACATTCTATGTTACTGGGATTTGATTATATGACTTTTGATAGCATTTTTGGTAAAGATAATCTTCTTCCATATGTACTAATAGAAAAATGCAGTTCACTATCATTCATGTAAATACATGTACATACCAGGTTGTATCCACCACAGTGGGAAAGTCTCCCAAGAAGAGAGTTGAGAGAACATTAGAGTCTGATGACATTATTTGAGTATTGGAATATAGCTGTAACTGAAACCTGTGACTAAAATTTCTAGTTTATATTTATAATTTATTATAGTTTGTTAGGTTGTCAATGGCAACAAAAAACACATGTGGATAATGAAAATGTAATTTTTTGAGTTTGGGTATCATTCATACAATGATTTTGTCTTATACTCAGTGTATATAGTTCTAGGACCTAAGTCTTAGTAGTCACACCACAAACACACCTTTACATTTAACTTATCCAGATCCAATTATGGGTACCTACACTCACACACACCACATACCCACCCATACACACAATTTGTACACACAACATATACATTGCATACATGCATAAAGATGCATGCATGTATGTACAAGATTTAAATTATTAGGTAGTTATGCCTGCCCCAGAATGAGTATGAAATGGCAAATATAAACATGGTATGCCCTAAGAGAATTTCAGAATGTGTGATCTTCTTATACTGTATTTTTCTTTCACATTTATAAGCTATAATAAGTATTTTTTCATAAAATATCATGCTAAGTGAAATAAGCCAATCTCAAAAAACCAAATGCCAGAATGTTTTCTCTAATCTACTGATGCTAATTCACAGTAAGGAGGTGGCACTAGGGAAGAATAGAGTAACTTTAGATTAGATAGAGGGCAGTGAAGGGAAGGGATGAGATATGCGTATAGGAAGGATAGTAGAATGGAACAGACATTATCTTATGTACTATATAACTGCCTGACTGATGTGATCCTATAACATGTACAATTAGAAAAAGGAAAATTATACTCCATTTATGTATGACGTATCAAAGTGCATAAATGCATTCTACTGTCATGCATAACTAATTAGAACAAATTAAAAAGTTTAAAAAACACAAAGCAACTTAATAAAAGCCAGTGAATATATGTGTGTGTGTATACATATACATATATATATATATATAAAATTTCTTGGAGAACTATAATTTTCAGAAACTTCTGCTTGAGTCTCTGAAGCATTGTTATAATAATGAAAAACTGGATACTTAAAAAAGTGACCACTATTGTTGCAATCTATAATAAATCTATATATTCATCATAAATGAGAATGAGCTATATACATTAAAATAATTGGTGAATGAAGACTGAATGTTCTCTAATGCCATTTTGGGTAAGATACATATGTCTATTTTATCTGTAATATTTGTATAGCTCCCCAACACAAAAATCCACACACAAACAAACAGAAAATCAAGGTTTTAGGAAACTTGATATGTCTTTTAATCATGATTAATTAGCCCTGAGAGCCTATTTGTTTGTAAATATTAAAAATAGACTATTGGAGTCTAATATAGTACTTATTTTACACTTTAGTTACACAAGAAGGTGCTAGAGACCTGACGTACTGAATGGAAATCCATTGACTATTAATTAATAATGGTAATTACAAACTGACTTCTCAGTTTGCAATATTTTATGTTCTTCTGTGTATAATTCTTTCAATTTTCATTACATCTAAAGTAATCAAAATATATACCAGAAGAGACCATCTGCAAAATGTTGGCAGAAAGGAATAGATTTTTTATTAAATTCAAAATGGATCTCCTTTTCTTTCATTGCTTAAATATAACTCCTAGGTTTCTCTTGGTCCAAAATTCCTGTTGTGATGCCAATTTAATTCAGTCACTTTGTAATGTGGTCCTGCCCTTGGTCTGCCAAACTTGTGATTAGACACTGGCTTTGTAACTACTGTTTCAATTGACTGAACATGATTGTACTACATTTGTGGAGTACCACATGATGTTTTGATATATGTAGACAATATGAAGTGATTAAGTCAACCTCATTAATGTATTCACCATCTCACTTATTTGATATTTTTGTGGCATTATATTTGAGCTTCAAATATAATGTACATTATTGATGGTATTGCCCCCTTGTACAAGATATCTCAAAATTTATTCTTTCTGTCCAGCTAAAACATTGCACTTTTAACAAATAGCTCCTATTTCTCTTGTTACTCTCAACCCATTCCTGTTTCTGGTACCTTTCATTTTATCCTTTACTTCTATAAACATAACGTTTCAGATTTGACATATACATGAGATCAAGTGGCATTTCTCTTTCTGTATCTAGCTTATTTTACTTCACCCATTGGCCCTATTTTGATATCTGCAGCTGTCCTAATGGCTCAACTAGTCTTATTCAGTCTACTAACTTGTATTCTGTGATTCCTACTTTGGGGGCTGCAGATATAGGCTTATGAAACAGATAAACATTTCAGGAATGATTTTTTAGCACTAAGAAATGATACTAGGGAAGCAACTGTTTATTCCATCTATGCACGAGGTTTTAAGTGCTTCCAAGAAATCTAAATTTGTCCTCCTCATATAAAAGATAACTCCACTACCATCTATGTTTAAAAGCTCTCAATAAATCTGAATCACCATCTGGTTCCTCTTCAGTAAAGTATCTGAGTATTCAACTGCTACCTGAGCATCTCTACCTAGAAAGATGATCTGCACACATCTCCAGCTCAAATGCTAGACTCATGCTTTCTTTTATTCCAGATCAGCCCCAATCTATTCTTGCATTGGTTATACCAGCTGGTGCTATATTGTTGATTCTTTTACCCACTCCGGAATCTGAGAGGTCTTCTGAATGACTTTCCTCTCACAGCCCACATTATGTCCAGCCCTTCTGATTCTTCCTCTCTCCTTAATACAGGTCAAATCAGTCTTCCAATTTGGTTTTCACTTTCTTTCAGAAATGCCTCAGCCTCTGCCTGTGTCTGTGTTAGAGCTCACCCTTCTCCATTCCCTTCATGCTGTCAATAAGCAGTCTGTCTAAAAATAAAAATACCACGTTTTTGCCATCGTGAGATCACTCAGTGGATTGGTAATTCCAAGTTAAGCAGTCTACCATTTTTTATTGTGCTCACTTTCTAATGCACACAGTAACATGTGTGAATGAAATACGTGTGAATAAAATGAAAAGAGCCAAGAACACCCAGGATATGTCTATTATTTATGAATTGTGTATCTCTGTATTACATATAATGTATATGCTAGAAATCATACGCAAAACTCAAAGTAACATAAAATAACAATAAAGATAAATAGATAGTCATTGGTTTCTTCCACTTCTGCAATGAATTGTTCTGAACATCTCAGAGGATGGCTCACTTAGCTTGCAGTTCACTGTTTTAATAGACAAAATTCACTCCATTCCATGGGTCATTTATTCCTTTGAGTCTTTTGTATCCTATCCTTGCTTCTTATATACCTTAACATGATGACGTGTGACTTCTAGTTTTTGCGTGACAGGGACAGCTACAGTTAGGATTAAGATTCAGTTTAACAAAAGCAAAGAGAAGTCAGCCCAGCACAGGTGGCCTTGTTAGTAGTGATGACTTTGACAACTTTTGTGTGCATTTCAGTTCCTGACTCTTTATGGAGAAATGAGGTCTACCTTCCACCCACCACTATAAGCAAGAAAATATCATGAAGGTGTTTTCAGAGAAAAGAAGTAATCATATTTAGGGTAGGTTAATCTATTTAAAATGAAGTAGCTCTGCTAATTTAGAATAATTTAAAAGTGTAATGAAATGTTCTCATGTGAAAAAAAAGATTAGGTTTATGCTTAAAAATAAAATGAGCTTCTTGAGGGCAGGGTATATTCTTGTCTTTCTCTTGCCAATCTGAGTCCTCAGCACATTATTTAGAATATATTTGCTAAATGGATTAATGTAAGTAAATAACATATGAATTAATTTAGATTGAATTCTCTAAGTGTTTCATGTAGTTGATTAAATTGGCCCTGTGCTTTTTGCACTTTAAGGAAAATGTATTCTCTAATAATTGATATTATCTTAAAAGTTTGGGGGCAAAAAAACTTTTTCTTAAAAGGATAAATCATTTTCTAGCACTTTAGAGATACTTGCTGCTTTAAAATTATAGTTATAAATTAAATTTATCTATTCACTTGTTAGGTCTAGTGGAATCTGGAATCAGAAATATTTTCTATAGAGATAATTCATACAACTGCCTGTAGTTAGAAAAATAACTAAACTTAAAATTTTCACAGATCTTCTACAATTTGGATCCTGGTTGTCCCCCATGTATTATGTTTTTATTTTTTTATGCTCTTTTTTTTTCTCCCATATGACATTTATTTATTTACTTATTTATTTTAATTTTTTATTATTATTTTTATTTTTATGGACTTCATTTTGATTGTACACATATGGGGTACAAATTCTCATTTCTATGGCTGTGCATGATGTACATTCATAACATTATTGTTAATCATACATGTGCATAGGGTAATGATGTCTGTCTCATTCCACCATTTTTCATACCCCCACCCCTCCCCTTCTCATTTCCCTCTACATAATCCAAAGTTCCTCATTTCTACAAAAATAGGTGCTGATCAGAATTAGCATATTTTGAGAAAGAATATTGTTGTTATCAACTGCTTAAATTTCTTGAATTAGGACCATTGAAGGACCTGAAAACACATTTTCATGGTTTACTTCAGTCACATTTCTTTTATCTAGATGCCTACTGTTTAACTGTCTTTGAGGAAGATAAATAAGAGCCTTGAACCCCTACTTCAGCACTGAGTCCATGGGAAGCCCATGGAAGGCTGTGCAGTTTGCAAATTGACAATTTCAAACAATGGCCTCCTGAGGCAAGTTACAGAAAGATCTCAGGATAGTGGCAGGAGTTTACTGACCTGCATTTATCAATATGGATTTTTATTTTTTAATTGGCTTTGGCACCAAAAAGTGATACAGTTACAAAAGGAAAGTCATTAACATAAAATTAAATTAATTGCTTTAATTTTTGTGAAAACTACAGCAAAAGATATAAACTTTTAAAAATGATTTTCCTCTTCCCCAAAGCAGATGCCGCAGCCACTTTGGCCAGATTTCTACAATGACAGATCATTATTCTTAGGGTTAATGTCATAACCCAAAGAGGCTTTGCCATTTCACATTCCATCACCAGTTCCCATTAGCTAGGTATCTCAATGTGCCACAGAGGCCTTCTTGGGGGTCTTAGTTAATTCTCTAAGACTTCTTCCATGAATGGAAATCACTAATAATAATTGCAATTAACTCATACGGGGACTTCTTCCTTTCCAAAGTGCTTCACAAACATGCTCTAATCCTACCAGCTAAAAACAAACTTAATTCCCCAGAAGTTTACAGAATGGGTTGGCATTTGTTTAAAGATCACCTCTCTCACTGGTATAGGGGATGGGATACTCAGCATATGGAAGAGATCATAGAGACAACCAGGGGGATAAGGGTCACAAAGAGAAAAGTAGAGAGATAAATAATTTCCAATGAAATGTGGTGTGTATTCCTGAGAGGCACCTATGCATAAGGCATTTGGTACCGAGAATGACCAATACAAAAATGAATTTTACCACAACCAAACTGCAAGGCTTTGGAGAAAGGGAATTCGCATATTTGCAGTTAACTAATGGAGGTCTGGGTTTATGAGAATTTGTAGGTTGAAGATCATCTGCCCATGCTCAGATGTGGCAAGACAAAATGGAGAAGGTGGTACAAGGAGAGTATTCTGAAGGATAATAAAAATCTCAATAATCAGAGTTGGAAGACAGAAGGCATTCTCCATAGACACCTAGATGTGAGTCCAGATATGAATCTGCATTCAGGTTGTATATGTCCTGGAAAGTGGCTCATGGAACCGTTTTTGGCTGAAGGTGTAAAAGTTCTTGGGGTGTGAGGTACAGGTGAGATTGGGAAAGGTGTGTCTGAATAAATTGTAGTAGACTCTGTAAGGCACCACTCAGAAGGTGGTGAGAGTTCTGGAATGTGTTTTAGCACAAAAGTGATGTGATCAGATTTCTACATTGCCAACAGCATTCTGCTAAAAGCAGAATTTTACAGCTGTGTGGAGAAATGTTGCGGCTTCGTGTTAATATAAAATGGGTCCTTCCTCGAGGCTGTAAAAAAATTCCAACAGAGGTGTAATACAAATGTGTATTTCATTCTGCCCCAGAGTCAGGAAGAAAGCCCATTAAGGGGTTTCATTCAAGACCCTCTGTCTATAATGAGGGAACTGGCATGGTTGCTCTGTCTGGAAGCTTTTTGAATGACTGATGTTGCTGAGGCATCTAATTTAAACTTACTCCGATTTATCTGGCCTGAGGGAGTTGCTGAAATATTTTAACCGACAAGGTGGGGATTAACTATTAAAGAGTGATAGAAAAATCAGTCAGGTGTCTTGTCTGAGAGGCAGCCAGGGCTTTGGGCTGGTGAAGGGAGAAGCATCGATGATGGCTCCTTAGGGCTGCTGTTTCTCTGATTAGCCTAACCAGAAGGTCTCAGAATCCCCAACCTGAAGGGTCTGACAGTCACTGCAGAGAGCAGTGGACAGGTGCTCTGTGTGTTAACAGACTAGATCTCAATACTTCTTTCCAGCACCCATTCCTTAAGATGCAGGCATGGGACAATTGGGATACACTTTCCAAGCCTCATGAAGGCCTGCTTCATCTTGAGGTCAGAGTAGACCTCAGATAGGACTATTGGGAAGTTTCTGGACAGTCCCATCTACTCGTTTGACTGATTCAAGTTTGCTCTTCAACATCTCCCCATGCCTGCCATTGACTTGCATGCAACACAGGGACTCTAGTGACTATAAAATTCCAATCTTTCCAAAAATCCTTTTTTTCTCCCATAATGGAATCTGACTTTCCAGCTCAGCCCCTAGTAGAGAGATTTTGATTCAATAAGCAAGAGTAGGTCTGGATTTCTATATTTTTGATAAATGCTTTCCCTGAGTCTGATACAGCCATTCTCAGACTCATTTTCCTAGACTGTAAATTATGTAAACATAAGTATTGGGTCTATTTTGCTCAGCATTATTTTTTGGTGCCTAAAAAGTGCTTTCTACAAAGAAACCATTCACCATATATTTACTGAGAGAAGGAATGAGTGAATGAAAGAATGGTCACCAGAATGAATACCCTGACTGCAGCGGAGCTTTCTGCCTCTCCCAGATCTTTGGTTTTAAGGATCCTGACCTGAGATTCATTGGTATTTCAGAACATCTCTGCATGCATCCTAGTAAAATGAATAGATGAACATTTATAACTCAGCTTGCTCAATGCCCTTTTGTCAATATGAGAAGGAAGTGATGGCCAATCTTTGCCAAGAAGGAAGCAGCAGTGAAGGGTGGCAAAGGGCAGAAGGGCAGTGCACATGATGTCCGGGCCTGTGGTTTGATGTCCAGGTCTGTGATTTGAACGATGGTCACAGGCAAATAATGATGAAGGAGAAAAACCTGATTTTTCTGCAGGAGTTGTCACGATCTCATAAGAGGAGGAAACAAAGAGTGTAAGGTTATTTTTGTACCACACCACTGAAGGTTGGAAATAGCCAAATTTAGTCATGTTGGATTGTACATTAATGAAGGAGCAGCTGGTACAATAGCCATAGCAGCATGGAGGCATTAAGTGACCAAGGAAAATCGTGCAATGATATTAGAGAAGAATAAAATAAAGTAAAAATACCCCCAGGGGACCATGAAGCCAATTTACTGGGGATTTTGTGGTGGACCTGAGTTAATCGAAAAAGGACCATGACAGTATAATGTGATTTATGAGTGCTATCATATGATATCCTTAGCATTCACAGCTGGTAGGGCTGAGAATATTGGGGTTGTGTCTTCACTCATTGGAGCCACACCACCTCTTCAGTTTCCCTGAACTTCTACAGTTAAAGTTTTAATCTCTACTCAGCTGGACTTGAGCTTAATTTAGGTAGTGGATGTGCAAAAATCCCTAGATAGGTTATATATACTCACTCAAATGCTCGTACATATTCCTTAATAAATACTCAAGATTCAAGGAGGAGGCTTCGGTTCTATGTTAGCATCTCCTCAACAGCCTTCTGAGGATGACAAATTTGCCAATCCTGCAATCAATCTGCTAATTTATTCCTATGCTATAGACAGCTGTGCATGTAACATAGGATTTTGTTAATATCTTGGGTAGGAATCAGAATCATAGCATTGTAAAGTTTTGAAGCATAAGTCCACAGGGAGTTACATTAATAGGTCTCAGCACTGAGTTGTAGTGTATAATTACTTATCTTTCTCAATTAAGGATTTGGAGCATTCATGGAGGCTAACAGTATTACTTAATAGTATCACAAGTGCTGTTAGTAGTCATTTTCCAAAATGGCTTGTTTCATTGCCTCCTCTTTATGCTGCTTCAGGGAAAGCTGCACATGGGACTCCTGACACAGATGAGGTTGATTGATCACTCATCCCCCTGGTCAGGAGGACACGACATGCCATGCAACAGCACTCAGGAACTTAGGAACAGAGTGAGCAATTCAGACTTTGTGGCAATAAGATGCTGGTGTTCATGCCCTGGCTCTCATGAGAGGATGTGGCTGGCTTTTTGGACAATGGCAGGGTGACAAGGAACAGAAGTCCTCTATCCAGGGATGACTAGGCACTACACACATGGTCTCTGTGGTAGGAAGGGCTGTTTGTCTAGGGGTCTTATCTGCAGAGGTGCCTTATCCTTTCTGGTTTCAGGTGTCAAGGAAGCTTATTGTATTGAAGTTTTTGTTTCCAGTTTTGCACCAAACAGTTGATATATACTGAAGGCCCATATGTGTTACATGCTAGTATAAGTGCTCAAAAGAGGTTTCTAATTTTACCCCTACATTTTGTCCTTTCAACAACCCTACACTATGGGAAAGCACATGCATCCCCTCCTTTTATAAACATGTGGGAAAGGCACTTCATTTCCCACTGTAAGGGACAGGGTCTGGTTTTGAAGTTCTTCTCAGCTCTATGTGCATCACATTCCATTAGTATCAATAATGGCACTAGGAGAGTTTGGATTTCTAATTACAAATTAACTTTTAGAAGCCTTGAATGTTCGAGGCGTAATGAGTTCTGGAGATCTCAGTGCACTCTGGGAAAATTAAAAATGTAGTTCTTTTGAAATAAAAAAGATGACATGATACATGATAAAGCAATTGCCCACCAAAATTGAACCAATGCTGTACAAGTACATTTTAAGATCCTGGGGAGTTTAGTGTTGCTTAAATTGAACAATCCCTGCTACAGTTTGAAGGGTGTCCCTCTGAAGTTCATGTGCTGTGAACTTCATTCCCAAATTTATGCCAAAGGTATTTGGAGGTAGGATTTGGGGATGTTACTAGATTAAATGAGTTCATGAGGGCAGGGCTCCCATGGTGGCACCAGTAGTTTTACAAGAAGAGGAGTCAGTTGCTTCATCTCACCATGTTATGCCCTCTGCCATTTATGATGCAGCAAGAAGGTCTTTACCAAACAGATGCCAGCACCATACTCTTAAACTTCCAAGCCTCCGGAACTGTAAGAGAAATTTTTCTGTTCTTTGTAAACGACATAGCCTCAAGTATTTAGTTATAGCCACAAAAATCAAACTAAGCAGTAACATTGCTAATATGAAAATAGTATGAACATACTATTTTTTTTACAAGGTAATGAAAATGTTCCTATGTAATATAATTCATGCCTTAAGAAACTCAAGATCTGCTGCTTCTGTAATCTGGGGATACCAACATGGTCATGTTCATATGAATAGAATGCATTTAAGTACCTTTTATTCCCACTTAGCTGTTAAAAGCAGTCCCCCAAATGTTCATATTACTCAGAGGATATCTCAAATATTGTTGTAAACAAATCAGATTAGTCAGAGTAATTAGCTGAGCATTCCCTGTCCCACCATGGCTCATCCCTGGGTTGTGCTGTAGCCACACCAGGGACCAGGGATCTCCTCTTCTGTCAGTCATGTCTCACTGAGCCTCAAGGCTGTCTTCTCCCAAGCAGGTGATCCATCTATAATGATCCCTAGCAGCCATGTGGTGTGTGACAATAGGGGAAGAAAACACCAGTTTTCAGTTTCTACTCCTTTAGAATGATTTTAGAATGATTTTAAGTTTGTCATGAAGGAATCTAATGGTTGTTTTGTTTTACTGAGACAGTATGTCCTCTTTTTATTCTTACTTTATAATCAAAATAAATAAAGAAAGCCTCTTTCTAAATTCAGGTTTCTGCTAGTGTTGTTAGAGGATCTCCAAACTCTGTGTAATTCACACTCAGCAAAGCCCACCTTTTGGTACATAGTTCTAGGCACACTGACAAGCACAGAGTACAGGCAGGTAGCAGCCACCCAGTCAGAGGATAAAAAAATTCTGTCATCAACAAACGTCCTCTGTGTCCTTTGTTGTCATCCCTCACCCCAACTTCAGCCTCTGGCATTTATTAATCTGCATTCTGTCCCTCTATTTGCCTATTTGAAAATGTCATAGGAATGAATATCCTGTTCAAAGACAAAACAAAATTTGTTTTTACTCATGACTAAAGTGAACATGGGACTATTTCAGCTTATACCTAATTATCAACAGCACCCTTTATTACTCTCAAAGTGACTCAGTCGGGATAATGAATTCGAATATCGTGCTATTTGTCATAGTGCGTGCGCGCACACACACACACACACACACGCCTCCATAAAGAACTGATTTGAGGTCACATCTCAAGGGAAAACAAGAAAAAACCTCTCCCTACTCAGCTCAACTATTCCTAATCCCCCCCCATCTGCACAACAAAATAAACAGAGACAACTCAACAAGCTTGAATCTTCACATTTTGAATGCAATTATTTTCTCCAACTTGGTACTCAAGTGCATGACCCACTAACCCTGGGATATCAAGATAATGACAATACTGATGAAGTGGATTCTTGTTTACGTGCAAGTCCTGCACGGTCATCGGCATTTTGTTTTTGTTTTGTATCTGAACACAAAACGTAAATGTATCGTATTTCATAAGTTAAATATCATCGTGATAAAATAGTGATATTCCTAGTGAATGAATATACAAAGAATTTGTCCCAGGAAGTGTACATAAACAGGCAGATCAAACATTTGGATTATGAAAGCAATTATTCAGGAATCAAAATGGGTGCAAAGGGCACTTGACTTCTAGATACCTTAAGATTCATCTCCATCCAAGACAGTGGGACACCATTGCTGAAACAAAACTTTTTAAAATAAGGTGAATCCACATCTAGATTCTAGATGTGCTGTTTCCTTGCATTTTCTGATCAGTCGAGTGGGAATAATACTTAGTTAACATAGCTGTTTAAATTAAATGGTATATCAAGTGAAGTTTGTTACCATAGTGTCCAGTACCTACTAAGAGTTTGAAAAAGGTTAGCTAAAACTGAAGTAGAGACTATGGGTTGTTTTATAGAGTTTGAAAATGTTTAGGGTGATACAAACAGAAGTGGTCAATTCAATAAGACTTGACAAAATATTGCAATTGCATTTTCATTCTGTCTATTAGAAGCTTGCTATTTAAAGCTTCCCTTCCTTTCAGAAGCACAGAGGGTGAATCAAAGAGTCCCACTGGCCATCAATTGTGGCAGAGATTGCATAAGCCCAATGTAGGAGCATCCTTATTATCTTGGGGTTCCAGAGCAAGTATACTGGTAGAGGCTCACAGAAGACACGTCTCCACGTTTAAGAGTTATGAATCATTTAGACAACCTGATAAATAAAATATATTCTAGCTTCCCACATTGTCAAATACATTCATGACAATATGCAAAACAGTTTCAATTTAGAATTTTTGGACTCCTCAGATTTCCATGGTAAACAGCAGCAGCATGTGAAGACTTGGGTCCAGGCACCACACATCTGCCAGGGCCTTCCTCTTCTGCACCTACCCCTAGCAACATCCAGCACAGAATGACATGATGTCCACCCAGCCCGTTCATGCAAGTTTTGCTCAAATTCCTCACAAATAACCAGAGGCCTAGACTCAACATACTGGAAGTCCCTAAAGCCTATAGGAAGATAAATCCAAAGAGTGCCAAGCTCTCCTGGAAATGATCACAGCACTGTAGAATTCCAGTTTCCCAGGCATCCGTGGACCTTGACTTCATATTTCATTTTCTTTAGGAACAGATGCACCTGGAGAAAGTTCTGAGTATCTAAAAGACCAGGCTCAGAGCAGGACCTCTCTGACCCAGAGTCTCCGGGCTGTGCTCATCTTTTTTTCTGCCTGAGGGTTCTATAAGATTCTATATCACAGTCCCCTAGGACTTAGATGCTTCCATGTTCTGAGCAAGAGCATGTGGGAGAAGACAAAGAATATCATTTCTAGATCTGGTCTTTGAAACTTATTATGAGATTCTCTCATTCATTCTTTTCACTTAGCAGCTTTCAAAATACAGAGGATCTAGCAAAACACTCCAAGGTTCTGGGGAACTGTAGGCATTATCAAAAGAAAAAGCCCAAGTCCCTAAGTATCTGCAAGAACAGAACTCTTTCCTTGACTCAATCTAAAGTGGACTGTGGATGAGAATAAAGAGTTTTAGTTTTGAGCCAATGCTTGTGTGGTGTGTGTTAGCATGTAGCCCACCCTTCTCAACACAGGCACTAACTTGAGATTTATTCTGTTTACATTTTTGTCAAAATGCTCTTAATTTCTTCTAATTCTGTATCCCTTACATAAATAAATGAAAAAAAAATCTCTCAGTATAGGTGAGTGAAGAGGTGAATAAATGAATGAACAGAGGAGATATGGAATGAATTAATGAATGATTATATAAGTATATGCATACCCTCCTGGAAAAGCTAATGCTAAGTTCAAACAAATATTCCTCAACCTAAAAAATTCAATTATTTAGCTTTATTCCTAAATATTTCTTCCAGTTTTTCTGATTTTTCTGTGATCAATAGATCACAGTTATGATGCATATAATAGTATAGATACCTACTGCTTTGTCTCTGCCTCCTTTCTTCTTCCTCCCTTACTTCTTGGGTAGTCATCCTGGTTGTTTTTCTTTGTACTTTACTCTCTTATCGACATCGTTGAAATTATATTTTCCATGACTTTTCAACTTGATTCTGCCTCCTGGGCACAATGTGTAGACAACAAATGACAATAGACACTTAATGGGTCAATCAAAAGTCTTCCCTGGACTTTTGTGAGGAGATGAGAATCTCAGCCTGGTGAAGAAGTGGTGACTTAAAAATTTTAGTTGCCTATTCAGGTGGCCATGATAATATTCCATGAACAGGAATGGCTTATGAACTTAGACATTTATTTCTCATAGTCCTGAAAGCTGGAAGTCCGAGATCAAGGTCCTGGCTGATTTGCTGTTTGGTAAGCATATTTCTGGTTCACAGGTGGCACTTGCTGTGTTCTCACATGGGTAGGGGGCAAGACAGCATTCAGGAATCTCTTCTGTAAGGACACTAATCCAAATCAGAATAACTCAGGAGCCACTCAGTTCCCAAAGTCACCTCTCCAAATACCATTACCTTGGGGGTTAGAATTTCAATATATGAAATTCAAAGGGTCACAAACAGATTATAGCTCTGATCATGTTTGGTAGGTACCTACCACCAGTTGCCCTGGGAAAGAGTAACATGGTAAAAGAGAGGAAAGTTAAAAATAACAAGAACAATTGTACAGAGAGAAGCACAAATGAAAGGTCAAGAAGGGTACTTGCTAATTTCTTAGTATGTTATAGTCCTTGTCATCAACTTTTTATTTTTCTCAGTACTTTGAGTTGAACCCAGGAGTGAAGAACTACTTTGTTTATTTTTGGTACTGGAGAATCAAACCCAGGGCATAACACATGCTAGACAAGTGCTCTACCACTGAGCTATGTCCTCATTCACCCATGTTTATTTATTTGTTTTGAGACAGGTTCTCTCTAAGTCTCTAAGTTGCTCAAACTGACCTCGAATTTGTAATCTTCCTTCTTCAGGCTTCCAAGTCACTGGAATTACAGTCATGTGCCACCCTTCCCAGCTCATCAGCTTGTTTTTACTATCCATTTGGATTCTGATCCTATGTGAAGTCTATGAGGCAACTTGTGTGTTGTGGAAAGCACAGCTTCTGAATAATCTAAATGCATGAGTACATTTTATGTTACCAGAAAATGGGCCTAAGATACAGGACAACAGAGGGGGGAGTACTCCAAATTTCTTGTTCTGGACCTTTTTCTATACCAGTCCTGGTCCTACTCCTTCGTGTCACCTTGAAACTATTCAAAACACTCAGCCCCTTTTGTCAAAGACAAGAAAGAAAGCTAGAACACGCCATCTTTGAAGTTATACTGCCTTTACCATTAGGAAAAAAAAAAAAGGCATCTACTAAAGATTTTTTCAACAAAGCAACACAATAAAAGAGTAAGTGGCTTTGTAGTGAAAAATAATATAGAAAGATAATTAAATCTCAGGGGTATTTTTTGGTCTCATGCAGGAAGAAAAACAAGCATCAAGGCTGCCCCAAAAGACACGTTCCGACCCACCATTGCCACTAACACGAAGTTGAGAAATGAAAATTCTGTGCTTGATTTGTTCTTTCTTTTCAAGAAAAAGAGACTTAATATTCATTGGGGAGGGAAAATAAGAGAAAAACATCTCTGCTGCTGTTTTCAAGGGGTTGAAATGCTTTCACCATTGAGGTGTTCATCTTTGCAAAGATGGCTTTTAGGGAACTAGGCAACTGGAGTGGATATTTCTGAATGTTTATGAAACTGATGTGCGTGATCACCGGCCATGCATCTATTGGCAGAATGGAGCCAATGAGCTGGAACTGCTAAAGTGACTGCATACTGTCAATTTCACAAAGAGGCTGGATGTATAATGACACTTGCTGCTGGTTTCTTTTTTTCTTTCTTTTTTTCCTTAAGTACAGATATTTAAGTATCAGAAAAAGAAATGACATTCTTTTCCTATTTCTGGACATTTTGAGTGCTCAAGTTTGGGATTATAAAAACACATAAGAGAGCATTTTTAGGCAATTCTAACACATTGCCTACTTATTCTTGGATATAATAAATCACAGAATCAGTTCTCCTTGAGGCTGGAGATTGGCGTCTGCAAAAGGAAAGGCCTAGCAATGTGTCCCCATTTCATTCGCCCTCACTGTACAATTCAGCTACAATTCTTATTTTAATTTTCTTCCTGTCACATATTCCTACATATTGTTTTTAAAGACAGTGAAGAACATGTACATTCACAGGCATGCTAAGAATAAAAAGATAATGCTGAATAACACCTACTAGGGAACTATAATCCAACAAACAAGACAAAACAAAACAAAACTTTTCACAGCATGCAAACATAGGCTTCCCTGATTCCAGGTGATGCTCTCTTTAGATCTCTTTGCCTATGATATTTCATTACATCACCTCTTCCTCTCATATATATATATAGTAAGTAAATATAATTTCTATATATTTATTGATTGATATAGGCATATATGGCATGTTTAGTGAGTGTCACTGTTTGGGCTCTCTGGGAAGCAGATCTAAGGTGTTCAGAGCAAAGGATGTTTTTAGAGAGTGGTTTAGGTCTTGACATATGCAGAAAAGAAGGAAGCAGGACTGGACATGGTGTTTGAGTTGCCATGACATTTTAGTGGAGGCCACATGTGACTCTGAAGCATGGAGCACCCTGCAAATTTTCTCTGAGTGGAGCAAGGGGGTTGGGCTATCATACTCTCCTAGAAACCTGTCCTGGGTACCGGTAACAGCCATAGCAGTAGGTGAGGTGGCTCTTTAGTAGAGGCAATCTCTCAAGTACGCCATGGGTCAAGGCTGTCTGTTCCCTGAAGTCTCAGCAGCTGAGGGCATGAGTTCATCATTTCTGGAAGAGAGTCTGGGCAGCACATGAGCATCCTTCACACTAACAGTGAATAATCATTCCTCATTATAAAGTCATGAATTGTATGGAGCAGTATAGGTAGCTCTAAGTATATCATTAACTTGAAATGTATTTTGTATCCAACACAAAAAGATGTAGTGGAAAGAAAATCCAACCAGTATAGGACATTTTGCTTGAGAAATAAATTTAACTCACACAGCACTAACAATGTACCAAGTACACTTTTACCAAGTGGCAGCCAGCGAAAAGGAAATGAGTGCCATGGGCTTATGAAGATAGTGACAAATACTAAGAAAATCAGCAGAGATGAGGGCCCAAGAGGGGCCAGAATAGGGGATGAATCCTTGAAAGCACAGTTAGGTAAAAGTAGCAGGTGAGAATAAGATTATTGGTACCTATGGGAGAAGGTTGTGCCTTCCTGGACAAAGTGACTACAGGCTAGAGCAATCCTCAGGGCCCATAATGAGACTGTGCAGGGGGTGGTACTTTGACTAGATAAAGGGTACCAGATGAGAGAATCACTTATATGCCAGACTGGATGTCATCCGAAATAAAATATAGAGGTAAGACTTAGCACAGAAGTCATGTACAGATTTTTGGGGGGCCATCCTAAGAATGAACCTAGGAACACTCTACCACTGAGCTATTTCTCCAGTCCTTTTAATTTTCTTTGAGATAGAGTCTCACTAAGTTGTCCAGGTTGGCCCTGAACTTGCAATCCTCCTCCTTCAGTCTCCTGAGTAGCTGGCATTATCGGTATGTTCCACCACATCCAGCCCAGTGAAATTTTTAAATGACTAATTGGTAGAGAAATAGAAAATAAATTGTAAAAGATGAGACTATAAGTCACTGTCACCTTGCTTAAGTTTCTAGGATGAGAAAGATGGGATTTCTGAAATTCCATGACACATAAGGAAAAAGTAGGACTCAAAGAAGTAACCATGTAATGAGCACAAAGTCACAGAAGAAAGAAGCAAGTGAGCTGGAAACTGAGTTCACATCTGTCTCCAAAGTGTGCTTTACCACCATCCCACACGGTCAGCATGTTAGAAACCTTGAATTTGAGGCAGTTTTCCTCCCCAGGATTGTTCAGAAAGAAAGAAGATCAAAATACTAGCATTAGTGAAGAGTACAATATAGAGACTTTGCCTGTCTTTGGAGAGTTCAATTTTATATCTGTGTCACTATTTCATGATTCGGAAAAGATAAAACACGCATCTTGCTCTATGAACACGCATTGTTATGTCACTAATTAACAGGTTCAATAACTTGCTGACGCCTATTCTGTGCCAGTTAGTGTTGTGAAGAAAGCAGAAAATAACACAAAGCCTTATTGTCATGAAACTTAGATTCTACCACAAAGAGACAGATAATAAACATGGATATAAAACTTAAATAAAAACCCACATACAGAACTGTAATAACTTCAGAAAAGAATGCATTTTAAGAAAAAAGAAGTACAGAATTTTTTTATGGATAGATGCTAATAAATGATATGAATTTGGTATCATTTAAAATGCTCCACCAATTACTAGCAGTGTACACTAGGTTAATTTATTTGGGACTCAGTTCTCTCAACGACTTTACAGGTTTGTTGTTGCCATGTCTAAGAGTAAATGCTCAAATAGTCCTTTGACCGGTAAATTGAGTTAAGATTTCAGTAAGCACTAATCCATTATTAAATATTATCTGTATTGCTGAGAATGTGGGTTTCACTCTCCTCTCCTAGGCAGAAGCAATAAATCACATGTGCCCAGAATGCTTCCTGAAGGTCAGGTTTCCCTCTTGAGAGTGTTCTCCATGACCTTGATGTGAGTTGTCTTCCCCTCACTCAATAACCACTTATTAAATGGCCACTGCCTGCTGCACATTGGCTTTCTTAAGGGGAATTTAAATCAGAAATTACTAAACTCAATTCTTTGGGTTTGTTTTGTTTCTCCATAATCCCCCACACTGGTTTATCAGCCTGCCAGAGGCAGAAAGATAGCCTCAGGGACTCTGTCAGCTGGGCCTAGCCTAGACATCAAAGAATATTATGAATGTGTAAAATTGCCTTTGGCAAATACTATTTACAGACCCTCTGGCACAGTTATGCTGAAATGATAAGAAATGTCACTGCAGCCTACTGCACTGAATAATAAACATTTCCTGCCTTTAATATCAACTACCCACTTACTCAGAACTCAGAGTGGTTTGCAATCACAATGAAGGGAGATGGTGAAGAATTTTTTTTCCTCATTAATATGCTATAACTCTTCCTATTAATTAAATCAGTAGTATAGCCAGGAGTAGAACTTAGTGAGATTATCTATATTATGCACTTGAAATATAGTTTGTCCATTTTAATTAAATAAGTTCTAAATATAACCACTTTTAATTCTCCTATACCTGGAAACTAATTAAAAATGAAATTAGTTAACATTTCTCTGTGACATCATTAAAAAATTCTTTGTGTAAAAATGCAAATACCCCTTTGGTATGCTTTTGTGTTTACTTGTATCCCTCTGTGATGCTGATGGCCAAAGTATTAAACTTTGCATGAATACCAACCCTAGAGCAAGATTTTTTTTTTTTACCGAATTTCTGTGTGTAATCATCCCTCTTTCTTCCAAGTTGATATGTTCTGGACACTGGCTAGAACTTTGGAAAAAAGACTAAATTCCATCTCTCAGAATGCATTTTTTTTTTCAGAGAGACTTCTTTTTGATCTGATACGAACACATCTCTTTCTGGTATTTACTCCCTTTCATAGCCTTTTTAGAGCTTTCTCAGTGTGCTAAAAAAATTTTTAGTGATAAGAAAATGACACTATAAGAAATGACCAGATAATCCACTGTGAGAACCAAAAATGGGGTAGGAATTTAAAATTAATGAATTGCTGGAGCCTTAGTGTGGACAAGTCTGAGAGTTAAAATATCAGAAGGACCCAATCATAGCACACCTCCTCCCCACCCAGGCTTTGGGGACTTTTACCTCCAGGAGCTCAACCAGGGTCTCCCACTATATATCAGAAGAAAATCCCTGTATGCTTCTGGCAGATGGAAGAAAAAAGGAAACATTTTTAAGAATATCAAAGCACTCTGTTTTTCTTAATGAAGCTGATCCTTGGGAAAATCCATTGAACCTGCTAAGGTTTTATCAGAACCTAATTGAACTGGATGACTAGCCCACTCTAGCTATCCTGTCCCACCTGAGGAGTGGGGAGTGGGTACTAAGGAGCAGTTAGTTGTGAGTGTCACATTCCAGAGGTATTGGCACCTTAAAGATTAAGGCTGGATCACAGGACAATAGAACACTCCCCTCCTACTGCAACATGCCACCACATCACTAAATGTCTATGTAGAGAAGATCTTTCATCCTCGTTACACAATGCCACGCTACGAAGAAAAAATTACAATGCATACTAAAGTACATAAAATACAATTTGTAGAGAAAGAGCAAGCATTAGACATAGGCAAGGCAAAGATGTTGGAATAACAAAACGGAAATTAAAAACATCAATAATTAATATCCTAAGGGCTCTAGTGGGTAAAATAACATAAAATAGACAATATGTAGGAAAACAGGGACAATGTAAGCAAAGTGACACAAATCCCAAGAAGGAATCAAAAAAGAAAAGCCAACAATAAAAATCACTGAAAATGAAGAATGCATTTGATGAGTTATCAGTAGGTTATGAAGGCTAAGGTAAAGAATCTGTGAGTTTGAGAGTATATCAATGGAAATCTTCAAAGTGGAAGACCAGACAGCAGATTGGGAAAAACCAGAACTGATTACTCAGAATCTGTAGGACAATTTCAAAAGGTATAACACATTAATAATGAGGATTCCAGAAGATGAAGGAAACATTTGAAACAATAATAGCAACAATTAATAGTGACAGCAATAAGAGTAAAAATTAATGTCAGACATTAAATCATAGAACCAGGAAACTCAGAGAACTGGAAGCAGGAGAAATGCAAAAAAAAAAAAAAAAGCACATAATTTTCAAAACGTCGAAAGTTAAATGATCAACACAATTTTAAAACTGGGCAAAGGACCTGTATAGATCCTTCTCAAAAGAAGACATACAAACCAAAAATAGGTATACAAAAAAAATACTCAATGACTCTAGCAAAACTTATATAATGTCAGTGGAGATGCAAATTGGGAAATATTATAATCACTTAATGGGTATACCTCTTAATACCATCACAAAGACAAAACACGAATTTTTTTTTTTTACTTTTGTCTTTTGATTATATAGATTGATGAGTTTCATTGTGGCATATTGGTAGGAGCATGTGCATACTTTGATCATATCCATCTCCTATTACTACCCCTCTCCCTTCCCTCTCCCAGTCCCCATCCTCTTCTCTAGTAGTCTCCCTTCCTGTGTGTTCTCCCCAACCCCCAGATTCTGCACATGAGAGAAGACATACAATACTTGTCTTTCTGAGTCTGGCTTATTTTGTTTAACACAGTGTCTTCCAGCTCCATTCATTTCCCTTCAAATGACATGATTTTGTTCTTCATTATGTCTGAATAAAACTTCATTGTGTATATATACACCACATTTTATTTATCCATTCATTCATTGATGAGCAAGCACCTAGACTGATTCTATAAATTGATTGTGGTGAATTATCTTGTGATAATCATTTGTATGCAGGTATCTGTATAACACGTTGACTTTAACTCCTTTGGGTATATGCTAAAGAATGGTACCGCTGGATCATATGTAGTTCTATTTTTTGTTTTGTGAGCAATCTCCGAACTTATTTCCACAGTGGCTATGCTAATTTACATTCCCACCAACAGTATATAAGGGTTTCTCTTTCCCTTGCATCCTGGCCATCAGTTTTTTTGTAGGTTTGTTTGCTTATTTTTATTCTGTATCCTGATGATTGCCATTTGACTGAAGTGAAATGGAAACTGAATGTTGTTTTTATTTTAATTTCCCTGATGACTGAAGACAACAACACCTGAATTTTGAACAGGGCATATTTAAATAATAGGGCTCCACCCTGGTCCCCCAACTCATATTGTTTTCACATAGAAAATACATTCAACCCATCCCAAAGTGTCAACTCATTCTACCATCAACTTTAAGATCCAAGTCCAAAGTCTGATCAAAATCAGATGTAGGCAAAACTCAAGACAGGATTTCTCCTGAAGAAAATCTCCCTCTAGCTATATGACTGTAATACACAGAAAGTTACGTGCTTCCAAAATATAATGATGGAGCATGCAAGGGATTGGCATTTGTATTTCAAAAAATAACAGTAAAGAAGAAGCAGTAGCAGGTTTCAAGTGAATCCAAAATCCAACAGCATAAACAAGATTAAATTTTAGATTTGAGACCAATCCTTTGACTCCATTCTCACCTTCCAAACACATAGGGACTGAAATAGATTGTGTCTCCCAAGAAACCAGGAAGCCCTGCCCTTAAAGCTTTCTTGGCACCATCCATACAGCAGCTGTCAAGGTTTAGAATTGGGTGTCTGTCCCTCTCTCAGGCTGCGATTGCATGCTATGGCAATAAAGGTCTGTAATCTTTTTGACCATGTCCCTGTGGCTCCAGTAGCATTGCCTCAGTGGAGGCTGATGGCCCTATACCCACGGTTCCACTGACCATTGCCCTCATGGATGCTCTCTGTGGCACATTCACTCCTGAAATAAGTCTTTGCTTGTTCCTTGTGCACATTTGGAACATCTTTGAAAACCAGGTGGAAGCAACCATGTGTCCACAACTCTTGCACTTAGTGAACATTTATAATTAGCACAAAGCTATGGGTTGTACCTTTTCAAGTGGTCACCTGAGCTACAGTTGGACCTGTTGGAGCTGCAGCTGTGGTAGCCAAGTAGGGCTTGCTGGGACTTGGGGACCATAGATCTGAGGCAGTCCTAAGCACCAAACCCCAAGGTCTTCAAAGTTCCCTGGTTTCCTCCTTTGAAACCAATTCACCCACAAAACCTAGCATTATGGCTCTACCTATGATGGGTGCAGCAGACTCCAAAATCTCTAAAATGCCTTTGATGTCATTCCTTCATTATCATAATAAACAAGACCTGGCTTCTTTCTCTCCATTTTAGAATCCTTATCACATAGTCACTTGACCACATCTCTAGTTTTCTTTTTTAAATATGTTCTTTCTCTTTATTTTAATTCTTTTATTCTTTACATAAGATTTTTCCAAATTTGTGTATTATGCTTCCTTTAATTATGAATTCTTCAAATTTTGTCTTCCTTCTTGCATCTTCCTATAAGCAGTTAAGGGAAACCAAGCACCAGCCTGAATGCTTTGCCATTTAAAGATCTCTTAGTCAGATACCCAAGTTTGTCTAAGTTCTGGCTTCCACAAAATCCTAGCACACAGATATATTTTAGGCAATTTCTTGGTCACCTTATAACCAGGATGGAATTTCTTCCAGTTTCCAATACCTTATTCCTTTTTTCCATCTGAGACCTCATCAGAATAGTATTCAATGCCCATATCTTTACCAACATGCTGATTATAGGACTTACATAATCACAAAACAAAACAAAACAAAACAAAACTTTCAGCAAGTCTTTCCCTGCAGCTCTGTTTTTCTTCAGAACCCTCAAAAATTACCCTTAATGCTCCATTCATGACAACCTAGACTCTTCCCATAATTCACCTCAAAATTTATCCAGTCTCTATTCATTACCCAGTTCCAAAGTTATTTCTATACTTTCAGGTGTTTGTTATAGTAACTCCCCATTCCTCTGGTAGCAGTTTCTGTCTTGGTCATTTTTTTTTTTAAATTTTCCTCAAGATACAACAAGCTCAGACATTTGCAAAGAACAGTAACTTATTCCTCTTGGTTCTCACTGGTAGAATCTGGCAAATCCAAAATCAAGTCACCAGCAGATTTATAGTCTGAAATGGTCTTGACAACTTTAATGCTGCTTCCTCCAAAGAGAAGGAATGCTATGTCACATGTAACAGAAGATGGAGGGGCAAAGAGTCGTGAACTCCCTGCACTAAGCCCTTTTATAAGACTGGTATTACCCTAACATCAAAACCAGAAAAAGGTATTACAGAAAAAAAATTACAGACCCATACCTCTCATAAACAGATATGAAAAAAATTCTGAACAATAGTGTATCAATAAATCACGCTCAACAATGATACTCAATGAATTGCACAGCATGGTCAAGTGGAAATTAACCACGGTATCCAACTCTTGTTCAAAATTCAAAAATCAAACATCACATCAGCAGGTTACAAAAGAAATTTTATATAATCATATCAGTGGATGCAGCAATGACATTTCATAAAACAAAACACTGATTGATTATTTAAAACTCAGGGGTTTTTTTTTCTTAGGGAATAGAAGAAAACTTTCCTTTCTTGGGGGAGGAGATGGGGTACCAGGGATTAAACTCAGGGGTACTCAACCACTGAGTCACATCACCATCCCTCTAAATAAAACTCTATTTTATTTTGAGTCAGGCATTCACTGAGTTGCTTAGTGCCTCACTCTTCCTAATGCTCGCTTTGCACTTGCAATCCTCCTACCTCAGCTTCCTGAGCTACTAGGATTGCAGATGTGTGCCACTGTGCCTTGCAGAAAGAACTTTCTTAACATAATAAAAATTATTCACAAAAAACTACGGTTGACATCATATTTAATGGAGACAAACTAAAAGCTTTTCATCTAAGATTAGGAAAAAGAGTAGGCTATTCTCTTTCCCCTTCTTTTACAACTTTGCACTAGAAATCTTGGTTAATGCAATAGGATAAGAAAAAAGATGTATACATTTTTGGAAGGTTGAAACAAAACATTTTTGTTTACAAATGGCATGATTATCTCTTTAGAAAACTTAGTTAATGACAATTTTTTAAAAGTCCTGGATCTTAGTGACTAAAAGAAGATTGAAGGATGCAAGGTTGTATGTCACTTCCTTATGTACCATCAATGAACAAGTGAAATTTAACATGAAAGTTATGTTTATAGTTTTTCTCAAATGAAATATTTAGATATAAGTCTAATGAACTTTGCAGAAGACCTATCTGAAGGAAATTATAAAAATTAGATGAACAAAATAAAATAACTAAATGAATGGAAATATAATCCATGATCATAGACTGACTCAATTTTATCAAGATGTCAGTACTTCACCAATTAATCTGTAGATTTGTTCACATCTGCCCCCAATTTTTTCAAATTGTTATATGGGCATTGAAAAAATAACTTAAAAATTTATTTGTAGAGTTAAAAATTTAGAAGATAACACATTTCTAAAGGAGAGAACAAAGTTGAAAGATTCAACTTGAAGATTTCACATACAACTACATTAATCAAGATACTGTAGCTTTGGCTAAAGAACTGACCAACAGATAAATGGAACAGAGTAAAGAACCCAGAAATAGATCCACATTAATTTAACCTTGTTTTTAAGCAAGGAGAAGATGGTAGTGTGTGTATGTGTGTGTGGGTGTTTCTTTCTACTTTCATGACGGGATTGAAAGCTACTTTTATTTGAAAGAAAGCATAGCAAAGGGGTTAAAATCATGAGCTGTGCAGTCAGATGAAGTCTCATTTCTTACCATGAACTAGCTATGAATGTCTTTGGACCCAGTGATGAGATTTTCTAGGCTCCTGGTTCCATGGGTGTCAAATGGAAATACTAATAAAGCACATCTTACAGGTCAGGATGATAATGAAATGAAATAATTAATGCAAAACCTCTTCTTTAGTCTGCATGCAATATGTGCTCAATAACTTTTATCTTCTGTAATTTATGATTTCTAACTCACTATAAGTGGCCATCAGCTCCAGGGATCAGTGAAGTGATTGATAGCCAGACCTAATAGCATCTGTTGGTTTTGGTAATTTCTTTTCAGGTATTGATAGGGCCCTATGCACAAAACCAACTCTGCTGAAGTGCAAAGGGCAGAACTTTTGCTCCAATGAGATTTTAAGAATTATTTTTACCTGTAATATACTGCAGTGAAAACTTCAACCCACTCCCAGAAGCACTGCTCAGAATGCGGTATAATTAAAATAAGAGAACAATCAACAGCAGGAATGTTAGCATAAAACCAAGGAGATTATTAAGAAACTAAACTGAACAACATCATTAAGAATCACCAGAGGCTTCTATAAATATGTAAGTAGTGTAGGAGTTGAAATAATACAGAAGGGAAATGCACTATAAAAATATGTTTGTGTCTATAGGCATTGCCTGCATTAGTCTCTGCAAGTTGTGTAACTCAAAGTTGATTCTTCAATGACTGTGAGTTATGATGGAGCAACTCATATTAGATAACATCAAGGCCTGGATTTAAGCAGGTGCTAAAGCATAATTTATATTTATTTCTATACTTAAATGTAGTAGCCAAGCCATTTATACAGCACTGCCCTACTTTTGAAAAAGTAAGGGCCCTATAAAAATAAAACACATTTTCTATCCAAAGTCTACTTTTATTGAGCCACCAGAGTTGACATACAGTGTAATAAAAAGGTTTAAATTATTACTAACACCAAGAAGAGTCACACATGAGCAATACTGGTAGGTTGACCATTCCAAAAATGTTTCAGAGCCATACCTCTGAGGTTGGAGTGGTAGAAACTGGATTAGCTGCTGTAGGAATGCAAGAGAAGCTTTGGGTCTGATTTTGGCATGTGAAACTCTTCTACACCTCCATACCAAGTTTGTCCTTTTGTCTTCAACTTGGAAATTGAGATCTAGAGTCCAATCTTCAGCATCATTAATTTGACTTCTGTACATTAAGTGGAAATATCAAGTATGGCATTGGATATAAGATTTTACAGGTTAGAAGAGGACTCTGGACCTACCTAGCCACAAGAATGGGTTGGTGCATTACAACTACTTCTTTGTAAGGTTTTATATATCTAATTGTTTTTCTAGGACCAAGCATGATGAGCTAATTAGCATTAAAAGCAACATTTCTCAAAGTTCCAAAGACCAGGTGCTTCTTGTAGTGAAAGCATTTTGATTAGGGCTTACTGACAGCCTATGTATATGACGCTGCAAAAACAGACAAAACCAATACAGTTTTGCAAAAGTAAAACATAAGCTATGACCTGCCTATGGTTCTTGACCATTAGAGGTGTGCTATTCCCAACTCATGGGAATATTGCTGTCTTGGTCAAATACTGGTCCACTGAATTTTCTGAGTCAAAAATAAACTCTCATTTTTACCATGTACACCACAAGACTAATAAAACTAGCATAATGCTGACAGTAGAGAAAAACATGCCTTCCTTTCCTCGCACCCCAATGAGAAATGAGCTGAGTGTAGGTTTTTGAGAGCCATGCTAATTAGACAGAGGGGTCTCAAGAGACTGCTAAATCGTGACCCTGACTAAACGGCTTATCTCCAAGCACAGGGTAATGGCATAATGATTCGTGAAATGAAGTCATTTCTGATCAAATTGGTCCTTTTTCTTAGCCCCTCCGCCTGGGGAGAGTGACTTTGTCCCCAGTTCCAACTCCAGAAGTAGAGCCTCTGCCGACATTACAATATGAAACTTTATAGTAATTGATTCCAACTGTTGCAGCCATAAAAATTGCTTTGCTAAGCAAAGGGATTTATGGATTTGGTCACTTTTTTTTTTATATTTGTTTGATGCCTTCGTTTGTGACAGAAGTATTTTCCTCCCTGTTTCCCAACACCGAGTAGATGGAATAGACAGGAAAATGCTGTTAGCAATGTATGAGCTAACGAAAAAGTTCTCTATGAGGCTCTTTAAAACTTTTTTTCATTTCTCTTTTCTTCTAACAGTAAAATATTTTGATTGTGGAAAAAATTGGAAATGTAGAAATAAAGTAGAAATTATTATTAATTATTCAACATGAGGATAAGTTTTATTGTTTTAGTGTTATAAAAATTCTCTTTTTCATGTGGTTATGCTTGTTCTTAATACAATTAGCAACAGAAAATATTTGCACACTCTTTTTTCCACTATATTGACTAAAAGTTTTCAAAAATATGAGGTTAGAAAAGTATTCAGTCAAATACATGTCTAATAGATTATCAAGAATTTTGTAATATGTATCTAATATACAGTCCTAATTAAAGGGATTTTTCAAAATTAATTTTCTGCACTTGGCAAAGAATTGTATATATACACTCATAATCTAATAATCTTAAATTTTTTCTAGTTTCCTAATTGCAAATTTTTTTAAAGAGTGATTAGAAGAGAAAGAGAAATCTTAACTTCTACAAGTGCATCAGCAGAGAATGAATTTACACATTGGAATCCTATGGATCAAAAAGGTAGTGGGTTTAAAGAGAGTGGAATTTTTAATATTTTCTTTTTGTGGAAAAAGCAAAACATGCTATGGCATGTTTTGTATAAAATGGCCATATAAAATCCTTACCTGTTCCAAGGCTCGTATGTTTCACAAACACTTTAAGATATTTGAGTCATAGGATTTTGTATTGTAAGATAATAGCAACAACAACATACAGTATCTATTTTCTATAAATAAAGGTTTTTTGTTTCATCAATGTTCATTTGTATCAATAAATCATGGCATTTGCAGGTAAATGGATGGAACTGGAGAATATCATGCTAAGTGAAATAATCCAGTCCCCAAAAACTAAAGGCTGAATGTCTTCCCATATAACTGGATGATGATACATAATGGGGTTGGAGGGTAAAAGAAGAATGGAAGAACTTTGGATTACCTAGAAGGGAATGAGAAGGGGAGGGGGCAGGGGTATGAAAGATGGTGGAATGAGATAAACATCATTACCCTGTGTACATGTATGATTACACCAATGGTGTGAATCGACATTGTGTACAAGCATAGAAATGAAAGGTTGCACCCCATTTGTGTATAGCCTGTAAATATTAAAAAATAAAAAGAAAAAAAATCTCCTTATTTGCTTTCCTTTTATATGAGAACAAAGGATCCAGGGTTTTGTTCTGCCTTTGAAAATCAGTGACTTGTTCTTGTGGTCCATGGTCTGAAGCATCGCCTCCTACTTCCACTGTATAATCCTGTCGCCTATCATTTGCTTTCTTCTCATTTGCTGGTTTCTGCCACATCCCCAAGGATGACTCCTTGCTCCTATATGTTAGGAAATTATGAAATTAGTCTGTAATTTCAATGTCACACTCAGAAGTCAGGATATCAAAATAGAGAGGATCTTTAGTTAGTCTGGCTACTTAAGATGTGCATGATGGGCATAAACTGAAGATATAGTAAAGGGATAAAAATGATGGATGTGTAAATGGCCACAACTTTCTCTCCTCTTTCATGTACTAAAGATCATCCTAAAGTAACCCTGTCTTTGTGTGTTTGGTTTCTTCTCTTTTGAGAATATTTCTTCTTTCTTTTCTATGATTTAAAGGGTTTCATACTGTAAAAAGATACAAATAACAGGAATGAATGTGAAGGTGAAGATGCAAGTTGAAACACACAGAGAGCAGAATGAAAAGGGTTAAAAGGAAAGAGTTCTTTTTGGCATTTAGAAAATGGATGATGAGAATGGAAAGTGAGAGGAAGAAAAGTCACAGGAGCCCTAGGGTTGACCTTGATAGAAATGGAAGAAAGGATTATTGGATTATTAAGAATATCCTGGGGTTTGGAGTTGTGGCTCAGTGGTAGCACACTTGCCTAGAACATGTGAGGCACTGGGTTTGATCCTCAGCAATACATAATAATAAATAAATAAAACAAGTTATTGGGTCCATCTACAAGTAAGAAAAAAAATTTAAAAAGAAATCATAGCCTTAAAAAAAAAAAAAAAAGAATATCCTGAGGAACAGGGTTCTTCAGATACGACCTTATTGACATTTTGGACTAGATAATTCTCTGTTGTAGGTGACTATCCTGTATACTGTAGGCATTTGGTAGCATCCCTGACTGTTTCCCTCTAGATGCCAGTGGCAACCATACAGTAATAACAACTTGTTAAAAACTGTCATTGTCAGATGTTCCTCAGGAGCTAAAGTTTCTCTGATTGAGAATCACTGCTTATGTCTTGTCTTACTCTGGTGGTAATTCCCCCGCTCACATTTTTGACATTTTTCCCAGAGGCCAAGTACACATTAGAATTAATTTAACTGTAGTTTTCTACTGTTATTCTTCCTTCCAGTTGATTCTGTACAGAGAATGGATGTTATTGGGTGCCTGTTGTATTTCATAGACTGCTGTATGGACCTTGATTTTTAAGTTAGTGAGCTCATATGTAATATGTATCTCTGAAACAGGTTGTGAGCAAGAACTGGACAAGAATCAGACAAAACGAGAGTGGAAGCACCAAGCACTTCATTTTAATCCTGAATTTCTTACAGTGGTAAGAAAGCAGATGTATTTATAGATGAGCATTCTAAATTGGGGAAACCAATCAAGTTCCTTTCATATCAGCCATTTGATTATGCCATAGTAGTATTAAAAATGCTCCAATACAAAGGTACTGTTTTCCTGGCGTTCTGTCTATGAGGTTAAGAAATTTGTAGATTGATTAGGAAGTGAAGAAAGGCCTGTGATGGGAACTCTGGTGGACAGGAAATCTCATTTTGGCAAAAGTGCTTACAAATTTCTTAGGTGGTAAACCTCTAATTCATTGACCTATCCACCTGGCTTACCTCTGTCTGTCAGGAGGTAGCATCTTGGCCTATTGTGTTCTCCTCTTTATATATCAACATATCTCAGATTTGACCATGAATCTCAAATAGAAGAGGATACATTCTGTTGGTTTCTTGGTGGAAGCACTTCTGATTCGGCATAGAGAAAATATGCATATTGGTGCTGGGAAATTGTACAGGTGTTTGAAAAAGGTAAAGGGGTGGGTGTTGTGTCCCTCTATATATAGAAACAGGGTGGCAGCCTTAAGAGGTATGAATGACCTTGTTCTTCTTTTCACTTGTCACCAAATAATGGCTGTGGATCACACAACTAGGCCAAAACTTTAGGAACATTTTAAAAGCTACTTTGTTATTCAAGGATTTGGGACAAGAATCCCTGTGGACTTCCAAAATAGGGAAGGAGAAAAGTGGTCTGAATTTATAGGGGATGGGTGTTGTGGAATGTCACTGTGAAATCTAAGGCCCACACTGCTTTTAGACATTCTTTTTGAAAGCTTTTATACATCATGAAAAATACATGTTTCCTCTCCATTAGTTGCCTGTCAATGGAAGGTGTGGAATGTGGATGGGATTCTGACCTTTCTTTGGTCTTTCTAATAACTACGGCAGTTGGAAGAAGGAGGTTGGAGATAACTCAGACTTCTTTATAATTTCAGAGATAAAAAGGACAGAAAAAAATCTTTCAACATCATCTTCTAATTTAGTAAATACTTCAATTAAAGCATTTTTAAAAATAATTATAGTCGTATAGTTATTTCTGCATCTTTAAGATGCACAGAAATATTTTGCAGTTTTCCAAAAGTACTCTTGGTCAAGGGAGTGATAATTATTATTTTTTAATATTAGAGCATTAGTGAGTCAGAGCTTTGTAATCATTCAGAGAACAGCACAGGATTAGCAAGATATGAATTCAGCAGGAGATTAAGCAGAAAGCCTAATCATTTGCCAGAGTTGAATGAATCCTGAATCTTTCTGGAGGTTGAAAAATATTTGATTAACTCATTTTTTAAAGAAATTATTTTTAGCCCTTGCTGATGTTTCCTAAGTGGAAGTATTGTGATTTATTTATAAAATAGAGTCAACCATGTTAGGAATTCTATTCTGTCATCATTTTAATCAGATACCAAGTATCTTAAGTATTAAATCTTTCCTATAAGGAAGATGTGGGTGCAAAAAGCAAACTATCTAAGTCCTAATAACTAAACTATCTAGCAAGATGAATTATCAAGTTAGACAACATGAGATCATACCTTATGGGCAAAACACTTCTTTCTCTTCTTTTTTCCAAAATGAAAATAGTTAATTTACTGTTATAATTAGGAAGCTATTTCATGCTCATTGTAAATAACTAATTAAAAATAAAATAGCGAGTACAAAATGTCCTGTACTCATTACATAAAGATAGTCATGCTGTAATCTAGACATGGTGATGCATGCTGGTAATCTCAGTGACTCTGAAGGCTGAAGCAGGAAGATCCCAAGTTCAAAGTCAGCCTGGGAAATTCATGAGACACTGTGCTTTAGTCAGCATTTTTATCCCTGTGATCAAAAGACTTGACAAGAACAATGTGTAGGAGAAAAATTACTTGGCTCATTGTTTAAGAGGACTCAGTCCATACAATGCCAACTACATTGCTCTGGGCACAACATCAGGCAAAATATCAGGGCAGTAGGATGTGGTGGAGAAAAACAGGTCCTGACAGGACACTAGGAAGCAGAGAGAGACATAGTTCTGGGCAAAATATATTCCCAAAGACACAGCCCCCATAATCCACCTCCTCCAGCCACACCCTATCTGCCTATAGCTGCCACCCAAAACCCATTCAATGGATGAGTGCACTGATTAGATGAAGGCTCTCAAAAGCCAATCATTTTACCTCTAAACTTCCTTGCATGGTCTCACACAGGAGCTTTTGCAGGATACCTCATATCTAAACCATAATGATTTGTATCAAAATAAATTATTTCGGAACAAGATGGGAAATATAGTTCAGAAGAATGCTCCTGAGTTCAATCGTTAGTATAAAAAAAAACTAGCTATCAATATATATTCTGTTATTACCTGCCTTTTTTAACCCAATAATTTTGATAAATACCTTTTCTTGTTTATATTAATTTATATAACTATTTTTAAATTTATGTAACTTTGATTTGTGGAGTGAACCCAGGGTTTAAACCTGTTACAAACAATAATAGATGTTGGTATGGATGTGGGGAAAAAGGCACACTTTTACATTGCTGATAGAGTTGCAAATTGGTGCAGTCACTCTTAAAATCAGTGTGGAGATTCCCTAGAAAACTTGGAATGGATCCACCATTTGACCCTGCTATCCCACTCCTTGGCCTATACCCAAAGGACTTAAAATCAGATTGCTACAGTGAAGCAGCCACATCAATGTTTATAGCAGCTCAATTCACAATAGCTAGATTATAGAACCAACCTAGATGCTCTTCAGCAGATGAATGGATAATGAAACTATGGTATACATACACAATCGAATATTATTCAGCCATAAAGAAGAATAATATTATGGCATTTGTAGATAAATGGATGGAATTGGAGACTATCATGCTAAGTGAAATAAGCCAAGCCCAAAAAAACCAAAGATCAAATGTTTTTCCTCATAAGTGGATGATGATATATAATGGGCGTGGGAGAGTGGGGGGGTGACAGAAAAGTGGAGAAACTTTAGATTACATAGAGGGAAATGAGGAGAGGGAGGGGGCTTTGAAAAATGGTGTAATGAGAAAGACATCATTACCTTATGTACATGTATGATTACACGAATGGTATGAATCTACATCGTGCACAATTGTAGAAATGAAAAATGTACCCCATTTGTGTACAATGAATCAAAATGCAGTCTGCAAAAATAAAAAATAATAATAATTTTTTAAAAATCTTTTATGCAACACTTTGCCACTGAGCTACAACCCCATATCTATTTTTCTAATCATATGATATTTTTCCATTAGGTGTGTAAACAGCAGCAGTGCAGGGTGGTCAAAGCTACACATTTTGAAGTTAAATAAACTTTTATTTCAGTCTAAGATCTGTTAATTACAAGGTAAGTGTTCTTCATATTTACATTAATCTTTTTTATTTTAAAATATTTAATTTTGTACAAGTATTCAGTTGCAGCTTCAACACATAAATATTTAACCAAAATAACATTTTCTTTAACAAGATTGACTGCTAATGGAAAACTGTTCATACATTTTTTAAATAAAAAATTGGGATTACAAAACAATGTGAAGAGTTATGAGACTGCTTTGTAAAATATTCTGTATATTTCATCTCAAAACAAAGTTAAATTAAACATTAATCTTTTAAAGTCACAGTCTGTACCTATTTCCTTTGTTTAACTTTTTTTCTTTGAAGAAGAAGACCATGGAGATAATAGTAATAATATCTTATTATAGGATGTTTATTGTGAGGAGGAAATGAGATAAGTAAGTAGCTTATATAGTATGCAGACTTAATGGGCATACATAACAACTGTTAGAATTATCATTTCATCATTTCTTTAGTCAGACCTCTTCAACTTAATGTTTGGATTGCTTTTTATTTTCTTTATTATCTCTAATGCTTTGAAGAATCCTTGTAAAACCAAATACATGTAACTGTCTGGTTATTTCTTAAGATAAATCCCTTATAATGAATTTCAAAGGTGCAGGCATTTGGGAATTTTGTTTTATTATTATTATTATTTTACCTTTTTATTCACTTTGCATATTTTCTTTCTGCTTACAGTACTTTTTAATTTTAATTATATTTTATAATTGCACATATTTATGGATTACAGTGTGGCATGTCAATTCATGTATAGACTGAGTAATAATCACATCAAGGTCATTGGCATATGTGTCACCTTCGATTTTTATGTTTGCATTGGAACATTCAAATATGTTCTATTAGCTAATTTGAAACATTCAATTAGTCTTTGTTAATCATAGGTATCCTACCACGTATAGAACATTGCAAGTTATTCCTCCTGTCCTAACACTCCCTAAACCTGGTAATTATCTTCTCTCCATCTCTCCTCTCCATATTTTACTTCTACAAACTTTTTATCTGCTGGTCAAATTTCCCCATCCAACAAGGTCAAATAGCTTGAAATTCAAGTGAGAGATTTGTCTTGCCCCATTTATGCAGCTAAGATAGTAATCTTTGGTGATGAGCCATGTAGGTGAGAAAAATCTTCAGATCACGTGAAAAACCATTTCAAGCCATCCAAACCCTCCTTTAACTGCCTTAAAAGAATTTGATATCACTTTTGAAGCATTTTAAAATGTAACACAAAACATGCTTCCTACTAAACAATGTCTAGAACATTTTACACTCTCCCCCACTAAATAATCATTCATAAAATTCAGTACTGCCATTTTGAGTTTCTGTTATTAAATTGAAAATAATATTTCTAATATGTGAAAAGAAAGGCTATCATTTCGACAGGTCTGTGAATATTGGAATGGCGCAAGTCTTACAGCTCATAGACAATAGATTCTGGAATCAGATAAAATCATACTCTGATATGGTCCACCATGTATGCACAATTATTATTTCTGATCTTTCATGTACTCATCTCTACCCAAAGACAATTATGCTATAATGAATATTTATGCTTGCTGGCTCAGTAGCCCTCCTCTTTGTTCTATCAGAAGAACCCTTCTTTTTTGGAAGGGGGAACTACTCTTTCACCATTTGAAATGATCTCCTTGCATAAGCATGGATCTGCTCATTCCAATATTCCTCTAGTCTCTGGTTGTAGGATTGGTTGTGCAATTTAGATTTGAGTAATCTTACTACTCCTCTCCTTAGCCACAATGATTGGTGCAAGGATGGTCACATGACCCAAGTTAGGATGATCAGCATTCTCTAAGTTTATCAACTGGTTTAAGCCCTGAACTCTATCTTGTCTAGTGCATCCTGCAGTGTGTGGAATGAAGAGAAAGAGGGTCAGAGATGAATCAGATGGAAATGGAAGTATAAGATTTACATTCCCTCAGTCCTGAAACACCCCTCAAATCCTCAGCTGCATGACTCCTTCAATTTCCATCTAAGTGCAACATGGTGTATGTTATTATGTCTCATTTGCCACAGAAAGAGTCCTACCAAGCATCCAGAGCTCATAGGATGTTGGATGTGTTAATGAAAATATCACAAATACAGTGCAGTATAGGAAAGAGGACCATCCTTTATCTTTTACAAAGACTCAAGCCTTTTAACTATTGATCATGTTCACTGACAAAGCTAGTATAGAATGGAGACCAGAGCCCAGCATTCTCCCCTCAATTCCTTCTACAATCATAAAATCAACAGATATCTCTAAGGATTCTTATAGACTGAGTTGATTTTATAAAAAAATCTAGTCTTTGTTTTCCTCGTTTCAGTTTTAATCATTAAGCAATTAATTAAGCATTACTACTAAAGGAATGGGACAAGCAATTTTCTAGTATATGTGAAGCTCTGGTTCAATCCCTAGCAACACACACACACACACACACATACACACACACACAAGCACACACATGACTTTATTATTTGTGTATTATATCTTGCCAATATATACTGTAATTATTGTCCCAAGAAAGCTAGACTTGAATGCAAATATTCATTTAAGGTAAAGGAGGGACAACAAGAAGTAATGCCAAAGGAATGTACCATGGCATAACAGAATTCTCCCAGAATTCCAGTATAGATACTGGCATTAATTAGTTGATTGACCTCAGCGCACCTCACTTAACCTCCCTGACTCCAATGGTAAGATGAGAGGATGAGTAAATCATCGCTCTGGCTATAACATTTAGCAGTGTGATCATTTCATATAACAACAAACTTGTGGCACTTCCAACTTTCTGAGCCATTTGGTGGTTAGTATGTGTTTCACTCTTCATGTGTCAGGCAAGATAATCTTACAAAGAATGATATCTCCATGTATTTCTAAGGCAATTTTTGGCAAATGAAGAAAGGTAACTAGGTCCATTCAGGAATCTTAGGTAGGAATTTGCTGTGTGTCCATAGACAAACAGCTTCCTTGTCTGGGCCTTTGTGACCTCATTTGTGATATAATGGATTTGGATGAAAATAGTAGTCTTTATTGTATTTCAACCAAACAACTTTTTGGAGATGAACATATGAACTCATGACTGTAGACGTCTCTGGTTCTAGAAGGATTAGAGGGTGAAGGTCTCACCCACTCAGTTTTCCTGTGCCTTTCCTTGACCAGGACCTCATTCCACAGTGGGTAGGGCCCTCAGAAACACATTTTGATAAACATAGAGCTGCGTCAATAGTACAATTGCATGACCTCCTGGAGAAAAGAAAAGCTAATTTTGTTCATTTTCTTATGTTCTTTATTGGAACAAGGCAGCCCACAAATATTTTATTTATTCATTTTTATTTTTATTTTTATTTTTTTTAATTTATTTTGATTCATCGTACATAAATGGGGTACAGCTGCTGTTTCTCTGGTTGTACACAAGTAGAGTCACACCATTTGAGTAATCATACATGTACATAGGGTAATGATGTTTGTCTCATTCTGTTATTATTCTTACCCCTTCCCAATCCCACCTCCCTTTTTTTCCCTATGCAATACATCCTTCCTCCATTCTTGCCTCCCTCCCACCCCCCATTATGTATCATCATCCACTTATCAGAGAAATCATTCGGCCTTTGGTTTTTTGGGATTAGCTAATCTCACTCAGCATGATCATCTCAAAATTTATACTCCAACAAAATAGAAAATCTTGAAGACATCAACAGGTTCCTAGAGACATATGAGCCACCCAAACTGAATCTAGAGGACATACACAATTTAAATAGATCAGTTTCAAGCAATGACAAATTTTAAACATGGTGCAATATTCTCAAGATTGAATTTACATAGTTTCTGACATCCTGCCTCAAAGTTTTAAAATCTTAATATTCTAAGTTTAGCTTTATTTACTTTTATTTTTTATTGCTATTTATACTAAATATTCTCACTTAGCTTTCTTTCTTTTTTGTGGGGGGGATGACTAAGATGTGATGTCATATTTAGAGTAAGAAACAATCTCAGTTTGGGACTGTCCTAGTTTGAGTACTTGAAAGTACCACCTCCCAGGAAACCCTGTAGTCCAGGGCAAACTGGAAGATTTGGTTTTTGTTATTGCCAGTAGCCTTGTTGAAAATAGAACTAGAAAGCAATTGTTAAAACCATTAAGAGTTTGTAATTTTAAAATAATGGAGTGGCCAAAGAAAATGGGTATCTTCCTGCTAATGGGCCAACCTGCCAAATCTGTCCTGAAGCAGAACTCCACTTCCCACTGAGCTCCAGACTCATCCCCAGTGTATCAGTGACTGTCATAACTCCTCTGCCGAACACAGGATGGTTCCATTCCACTTTGACTTTCCTGGATGCTGGGTTAGGTGAAATTTTGATTCTGTATGGATTTTCTATTGCTATTGTAACAAATTACGTTTATTAAATGGCACAGATTTCCTATTGTGCTATTCTGACTGGATGTCACTGGGTATCTAGGTATTGGGAAGGCTGCACTCCTGGAGGCTCCAGTGAAGACTGTACTCCTGTGCCCACCAGCTTCTAGAGACCACTTAGATCAGGTGCCCTCCCTCCATGACTACAACCACTGGTGTTGCATCTCTCTGCCTCCCATCCACACTCACATATCCCTCTTAATCTCTTTGTCTTCCTTGTTCTCTGTCTCTCTCTTCCTCATTTAAGCACCCCTGTGACTGCAATGGGCCTACCTGGATAGTCCAAGATCATCCTACTCTTTTAGAGTCATTTTACTAGCAACTTGAATCTCATCTGCAACCTTAATTCTTTTGTGCTATAAAGGCAGCATATTCACAGAACAGAATGTGGCTATCTTGGGGAGGCTGTTAATCTGCCTACCATACCATGTCTCAAATTGTCTAATGCTCACTTATGGAGATTAGAAATAATGATTATAGTTATAACTAAAACCAGCCCACAATATCTGGGACATATTTATAATGTGCTTGGTACATATTTCATAATTCATCATTCAAACTGGCATACTTTTGCAAGTGAAAGAGATACTTTTAGTAATTCCTATTGGAATACAGGAATAAACTACTCTCGTCCAGGGAAAGCAGGACACTGATGACACTGAAGAATACACATCCCACACATGCATGTTGAACTCAATGTGACATAAAGCTTTTTTTAAAAAAAGAATTTCTTAGTTCTGGATGGACTTTTATTTCATTTGTTTATTTATATGTGTTGCTGAGGATTGAACCCAGTGCCTCATGCATGCTAGGCAACTGCTCCACAACTGAGCCACAACCCCAGACCACATATAGCTTTTTTATTGAATGTTCAGCTATATATTATGTGGCTTGGGAATTCACAATATTACTATATTTCAGTAAGGCATAAAGGATTCCTGCATGTAACATTGTAAGTGAACTAAATTTTTCAACAACTACTTAGTTTCTAATTGAATGATATTGATGTGGCTTCCAAATTTTGCAAAGCAAAAATAGTACTGTCATGAAACATATTTGAATTATGGAGCTTTTTATTATTGTGGACATATTATTGATCTCATCCTGGGAGTGGGAAGATAGTTGTGCTTTATGTAAATTGAAGGGTAGGGACCAGGGGAAGGCAGAGACATTACATTACATATGAGACCATATACAGGCATGATCTTTCCCCACTCCACAAACTCTTTGAATGTCTCCTTATATAGCAAAAGAGCCTTTGCAAGTCAGGTGCAGTGGTGCACACCTGTAATCCCAGTGTCTCTGGAGGCTACATTAAGAAGATAACAGGTTCCAAGCCAGCCTCAGCAACCTAGTACGACTGTAAGCAACCTAGTGAGACCCTGCCTCAAAATAGTAAGTAAGTAAGTAAGTAAATAAATAAATAAAACAAAATACATAAATAAAATTAAATTTAAAAGGCTGGGGATGTGGTTCAGTGGTTAAGTGCCTCTTGTTTCCATCCTTGGTTAAAAAAAAAAAAACCTTGCAGATGTGATAGATATGATTAAGTCAAGAACCTTGAGAAGGGGAGATTATCCTAGACTAACTACATGATCACAAGGGAAGTAAGAGACAGAGTGATGTGATCATGGAAGCAAAGCCAGTGAGGCCATGTCAACAATATGCTACTGGCTTTGAAGAAGAAATAAGGGCCTCCCTTGAAATACCAGCCGAGGGATGCCCATGACCTTCAGAAGCTGGCAAAGCAAGGAAATGCATTCTCCCCCTCACCCAGAAAGAACCAGTCCTGCTAGCATGTTAGCCTAGTGGGACTGAATTTGGACTTCTCACATGAAGAACAGTAAACTGCAAATGTACTGTGTTTTAAGCCAATAAGTCTGTGGTAATTTGTCACAGCAGCAACTGGAACCAAACCCTTAGCCATATATTAGCCACAATTAAATCTGGAAGAACAACCTCTCTGAACAGCATAAAATTCACTTTGGGAAGTGATTACAAAGGAAATAAACGGAGATGGAGGTGGCAGATGAAGGAAGGAGGAGTTTTGGCCACAGAGTGCTGGTTTCCAATACAATCTCTGTAGTAAACTCAGGTAACATAGATTGTTGCTTTGTAAGACAGGGATAATTCAGTCAGCCTCGTGGAGTTTTCTATACATTTGGCTATAATAGCAGTAAGAGCATGGATTTTGGAGCTATAATCTTATCTCAAATCTTTTGGTTCAAATGTCTATTACCCACTGTGAGGATCTGACTATAACTAATCTTCATAATGTTGTCCCAACATTTCTAAAATAGAATTAGCTTTTTTCCTTCTTCATATGGTTGTCAGGAGGATCCCATGCATATAATGCAATGTCAAGTATGTAGCACAACATATATATATGCATATATTAAATCAAGTTTCAATTCGTGGAAGAATGCACAAGTAATCATTCATTGCATTGCTATTTCTTTTAGGAGTTATTTGTTCAATTTCTATCCTGGAACAAACAATCAAAAAGAACTCAGGCTGCAGCAGATAATAACAGACAGGTTCCTGTCCTTGAGGAGCAGGTATTCTGGTCCTCTTTCCATTGTTGAGAATGAGTCAGATTTTCTGTACTTTCCTATGAGCTCACCTTCCTGATGTCACTGCCTCAGCTTCATTGTGAGGTTCTTCCAAGAGAAATTCTATTTGTAGTTAGTTGTATTTGTAGGGAGTGCTCTCATGGTGTCCAACTTTCTGTTGGGCTGCATAGTGTAATTATTCCCTGTTTATATCACTTTCGACCTCTACCTGGCCCCAGGCTCATGATACATTAGAAAAAACAACCTTCAAGACTTTTTATGTATGATGGAAATCCAGAAATATGTCTTCTGTTTAGGTACATGAAGCTACCCCAAAGAATTGGATAATTAACCATTTTTTTTTTGCATGTGATAGTTTGGAAAGCACAAATATATTTATTTTCACCCCCCATAGGACTGAAAATGGCAATGATTGGGCTGAACTGAGGAGATCATAAAATGAGAGGAGGCTCAACTAGTAGGGGGTGTAATGAATGTAAGCCTGAAGTAAATGAATCATTATAAAATATGCACTCTATCTCCACAATGAATCTATTTTATTAAAATAATCTCTGGCATAATGTTGTCCTCTCTAGGCTTTCCCCTACTGTGAATCAATCCATGATTCCACCATCACAAATCTTTTCCCCTGAGGACAGAGCCATAATGAGAGTGAAGTATTTGATTATTTGCTTTTAATAACTCTGCCTCCCAAATCCTACTTAATGCAGCAGAGATTCTCTATAGAGGAACATTACAGAATGATTGGAGGATCAATCAATATTGGCAATTAATCATAATCTCAGGCAGTAATCATACCTGCAATTACCAATTGATTAATTAGGACAGCTCTTCAAATGCCAGTAGAAATTTAATATCATATTAGATTCAGCCCAATAACCATAAACTTCTGCAATTACTTTTCAGCTTACCATTATTTATGTCATATTTCTTTCTGTTATTAGCTGCTATATTTATTTATTCACCATTTTATTCGAGTTGGCCAAACTATTTCACTGTCTTTTTTATGGTAGTTATATATTAAATATGTTTAAGTCGTAGCATTACATAAATCTAGTGTCAGTGCCAAGCAAATATTTGCAAATTTAAGCCTAAGAAGCTATTTGCATTGCTTTTTTTAGGCAAAGAATGATTATTTTGGACAAAAAATAGGATGAGAGAATGTTCTACATGTTGAAAATTGGATAACCTTGGTACATTGGATTTATGTGTGCAAAGTGTCATTAGGTTTACTCACCAACTTTGGCAGGTTTGACAACCTTCTTTGATGGATAAGCCTACGTCCAAAAGTAACCAAAACCCCATAATATGGGCATAAATCATCACTTTCATGAATCTATGCATAAATTAGAGCAGGTCTAATGCAAATAAGATAGGGGATCTATTTAAGAGATTCAGCATATGTTCATTTGCTCATGTTAACACTGTTTGCTATATATAACCAGTACAAATAGCCACCACTTAATTCATGCTTTAATTTAACAAATGGCTTTTAAACACTTAGAACTGTGCAAAGTGGTGTGCTCGGCACTTTAGGGGATGCAGAGATGAATGAGGCTTGTTTTCTTATGTTGAACTCAGTGCAATGTGGGAGATGAGACAGGGACCTCTGTATAAGAAGTATAAGGGTCTGTTGTGCAGACAAATAGGAAGAATGGGATTTGTAAAATGGAAAAATAAGTAAAATATCCATTTACCAAGATTTACTCTATTTTTCATATGCCTCTTGTTTCTCCAAATCTACTTGCAAAAGCAAAGCTAAAATTTTAATTGTCTGCATTTTGAAATTGTTTTTATGCAAAGACTAATTCCTCTCTTCCAAATCCGTATGTTCCAATTCCTCTCATTTGTTAGCATAATTTGTTATTAACTTGATCTTGTGTCTCAAGCACAGAAAATCTCATAACTACTCATTATAAAAATCGATAGGATTAAATAATGCTTTTATCAGAGGCATAAAATCCAGGAATATCTAACCATCTATCCTCAGCATATTAATTGATAGCATTAAACTGAAGTTAAAAAAAATAAGCAAGGTTTTGGTTGCACATAAGTTATTTTGCTATTGAGTTTGTGATAGTTAAAGAGACATCCTTTGTGTGGGTTGACACTCCTGGATTTACACTGCATATTCATCCACATGATGTAGACATGTTCTCTGTGAGTAACTAAAGCTCCCTTGTCCTCCACTCCATTTGCAGCCAGTCATACAGTACTGAGATTTGCAAAACAATGTTCTCACATCTTTGAAGAGGTTAATTCAGACTATGAAACAGGAGTTGTTGAAAGGTAATAGACATTTATGAAAGCTGCATTACAGTGGAAATTTTTATAGCATTGTGCATTATGTCCATATTAATAGCAAATTACCTTAGCATGGATAATAGCATTTCACAATGAACACCCAAGGAATTAGGGACTATTAGTTTTGTCCTCAAAAGCATTGTCTGCCTTTTAAGAGACGAATTCTGAAATATGAAGACTGTGGGCCCAGTACATCCTTAGATATCCTGGGGCTGCCAACCATTTTTGAGTTCTATCATTACATCCTGCAGTCTGCTAAGCCATGCAAATTCCTATGCTCCCGAGAGCAGAGTAATAGGAGTTATACATTGTACAAGTGCTGCTGATTCAACTCCCATTTCCCTCAGTACAACTCAAGGCAATGTCCATTCACTGAAGCCATCTTTCAAAAAGAAAAGGAGAAGAGGCTGTTTTTAAACATCATCCTTTTAACAGATGAGATGTCACAGTCTCCCAGCAAGTGAATACTTCAGTGGCAGAGTACTTTGATTTGCAACAGTTATAAAATAGCTATTCCTAGGGCAGAATTAATTACAGGGAGTAAGCAGTTTGGAGGGACTAATTTATATTGCAATGCTTTGGTTGGCATAAAAGAGAAGAAGGCTGTCATAAGTAACTCTACCTCTCTTCTTTCAAATAGGTTGTTGAAAATTCTACAGCAAGGCTTCCATTAGGATATTAACCTAAGACAAAGAGGAAGCAACAACCTGGGTAGACCTTGAATGAATTGAACAGGTCTATCCTGTGACTATGACACAGATGTGTAAGACACCTGGAAATGGAAGCTGGGTATGCTGAGGAGGTCAGAATGGCCACACCAATAGTTTATAATCCCAAGGGCTGTGGGATCCATGGTGAAATCACCAATATATTAATGATTTAGATTTAGATATTTTTATGTTACAATAATCCAGAACAATTCACAGCATCTCTTTATAGCAAAACACCAGTGCCATGGATGATCAAAGTAATGATGATAGCATAACAAGGATGTATGTGTGGTGTGGGGTGGGGCCGGGGAGGGGGGTCGGTAAACTTACCCAAAGCAACAGGAGATAAAGATCCTATCATCAGAGCCTTCAGACTTGCTTAAAGGTCTCCCCTTTCCAGTAGAGAATGTGTAATCCCTAAAGAGCAGAGGAAGGAGAATTTTCTGTTCTATTTATCCCCAAAAATTGTTCTCCTTCTTGGCTAAAAGTGGAAGATGCACTACAAGTCCTCTTTTGCAGTTAGTCCTCTTTGTGCACAAAAGTTCTCTGATCACTTCTTATAGTCTCTTAGAATTAAAAGAAAGAATATGAGGAAGAGGAAGAGGATGAGGCGTAGAAGAAGGAGGAGAAGGAAGAGGAGGAGGAAGAAGAGGAGCAGCAGCAGCAGGGGCCGGAAACTATCCCAATTTGTAGCCTTTGTGCCAATCTACTTGGTGTGAAGAGACCCACAATGGCCTATCTGGGGCTACCTAGCAACTAGCCATCACTGAAGATAGAGTTGGAAAATAACACACTATTTTGTATTTCATCTAACAAACCGATTCAAAGGTAAATAACTTCAAAACAATAAATTAATTAGAACTTGAAGAACTTTGAGTATTTACTATCTTGGTTAGTAACAAAGTTTATATAATTTTAAATTTTAATAATTGCTGTGTTTAACAACCAGCTCAGTCAATCCCCAAAATTTATTAATCTACTGTTACACTTAAATAGAGGTTAAGTCCAGCACAATGCTGTCTTTACTTGACCTCCTTAATTTCCAGGCGTGTTTTCTCATTCCCAAATGTTTTCCCAGACATGTGCCTTCCAAAATCAGCATTCCCTAATCTCTCTGACTAAATTTGAAAATCTCTACCCCATAGATTTTTTTCTCTTAGTTATGAAATTCTCCTTATTTTCTATTGTTGAACAAATTACTCCTTGAAAGTCATGCTAGCAACCTAATTCTAATATCTTTAAACATCTTTAAATATGGATGAGGATGATAGTCATGTCACAACTGATCATATCAGAATAAACACTACCTGCTTTCTCAGGTAACCATGTCAATGGCTAGTGAAAGGCCATCAGCTGGGAGGGCTCTCATATTTGTTTGTAATGCAGAAAGTGGGTGGCAATGTTGATTTTTGCTTTGTTGCTAGGAAATCCATGGCCTAGATTACAAATTGTTGGGTTGAGATGGAATGGAGGTAGGAGCTAAAAAATTTTTCAAGCTCAAAGTCATCTCTTGCAAACACACTATGGGAAGAAGAAAAAAAAATGCGGCTGAAAATGGCATCCTACCTAAAATTTTTGCTATGCCTATTGATTATTCTTGGCAGCCCAACACAAAAATGCATGACCATGCATGACTATACAATGCACACAAGCACACACACACACACATACGCACACACATGCATGCACGCACACATACACACCCTCGGTGGAATAAAACACCAAACTGCTTGACCAAGCACTCTCTGGAAAGAAAAATTTCTACTCTGTGTGTTGCTACTCCAAAGTCCTCCTTATTTCACTCTGGGGAGATTCTGCAGCATGGCAGGAGCCTCCCCACTTATTTAACTTAAAGTCAGGACTACCAGTGAATATTTTCTATGCCTAGGAAGGTAATGTATCAGGAAACAGACCAACCCACATGTGGGCATACGGGTATCATTGTTCATATCTATTCATATCCCTTAGGAGAAACAAATCCCCTGTCATCATGAGATTCATTGGCTCTACATTAGGAAGAGTATACGTCCCCATCCCACTGATATTGGACTTGATGTATAGACTAACTTTGGCAAATGGGATGTGATTAGATGTGACATGGGCATGACTAAGTGCAAACTTTAAAAGCCACTGAAGATTTAGGAGCCAGCCACCTTGCTCTTTCACTTTGCCACACACACACACACACACACACACACACTCACACACACACACACACACAGCTTTTCCCAACTATAGGTTGCTTCTTCAACCTGAGACTTGAAAGAAAGACAACTTTTGAAGCAGGGAATTTCAGCTTTCCTCAGCAACTAGCATGTGACAAGAGTAAGAAATAAACTATTGTTTTTGCAAGCCAGTGAGGTTTTTAAATTATTACTGCTGCATAACTGAACAAAATCTAATATAATCACATTTAAAATATTTAACAGTCTTTAAATTACTATTCTGAAATACATTTTAAAGTAGTTTCATTTGAAGTATTACCAAATCCTAAAAAACATTTCTTTCCTTTCTGTCACTCAATGATTTTTAATCTACTCTTTGCAATATTGACCCTCTTCCACATTCATGGCTCTTATCTCTAGAACCAAGAAAAATGTACCCTCTGAGCATTTTATAAATCTTTTGTATATCTCTAAATCTTATCACTGAGCTTCTATTTCTCCTCCTGTTAAAGGTTTTACTGGAGAATGACACAAGACCTTATATAACTACCCAATCGCAGATTCTTTGTGTTTAAATAAATGGGACTATTGGAAGTCTTTTACGTTCCTTTAACATCTTTCCCCTGGAAAACCAGTTATTCCCGCTTTCCAAATCTTTATCTCTTCAGATCAATGTTTCCAGATACCCGTTTTACTACCTCTGTACTTCGGTTCACTATTCCTTTAGCTACTCTTCAAACTCTCTGTTCATCTCATAGAAAGTGAATTCCAGTAAAATTATCTTTTGATCTAGAATTTGATAAAATTTTATTTTGTCTCGATCTTTGAATTCTTAGACTGAAAGTTTTGAGATTTCAATTGATTGTATTGATCAGTATTTGAAAACTGCCATCATTGCTCCTTGGGAAGTTCCCTTGCTCATTTTTTTCCTTTATATATTATCCCTCCCCCAAACATTCATTATAATGTGCTTCATATGTGTCTTTTAAAAATAGTAAGTATTATTTCATACCTATGTTTTATATACATAAAAAATGTAAATCTCATGTTTTACACATATATCCATGTTGGTTAATGGACATTTGACTTGTTTCTCATGACTATTGCATAGTATCCCTTAATTAGTACCCATCCACTTCTTATCTATTTTTTCTGAAGATATTTAAGGCACCTTCACTGTCCTACTAACAAAAACAACATCAAGATGAACTAATTACCACATTTACTTTCTTTTTTTTAAGGTTTCCAAATCAAAAGTAATTTAATTTTGTAGTCCAGTTATGGAAAACTCAAATACACACAGTAAATCTGTTTCTTTCACATTTTATGTTTCACCAAATTTAAAAATGATTGCATTACCCAACATGGCATGCTAATAAAACTTGTTCATTCTTGTTTTCAGGGCTACTACGACACCCTGGATGCTGGCTTCATGGATGAGGAAGGCTATGTGCATGTTATGTCTTGAGTTGATGATGTCATAAGTGTTGCAGGTCACAGGATTTCTGGAGGTGCCATTGAAGAGGTATCAATGAATATTGTTATTCTATCCCAAGTGGTGTTTAGAAACAGGGCTGAACTGAAGAAATATTGAGTTTAAGTTGAAACCAAAGACTGAATAATCTCTCTGAGAAGTGGATGATGATACATAATGCAGGTGAAAGGGAGGCAAGAATGGAGGAAGGATGGATTGCATAGAGGGAAAAGAGGGGTGGAATTGGGGTGGGGGGTAAGAATAATAACAGAATGAGACAAACATCATTACCCTATGTACGGGTATGATTACACAGATGGTGTGACTCTACTTTGTGTACAACCAGAGAAGCAACAGCTGTACTCCATTTGTGTACAATGAATCAAAATAAATTCATTTAAAAAAGAAAAGAAAAGAATACATGGAAGTGCTTGAAATGCCTCACCTTGGCAGGCATGGGGGAGTGTGGAGAATATAAAATTCTACAGAGGAAGAAATGAGGTAAAGGAGTGTGTTAACTTTTTGTCACTGTGACCAAAATACCTGACAAGAAAAACTTACAGGTGGAAAAGTTTATTTTAAGCTCACATTTACTTTGAAATCTATATGACAGGAGTGGATATATTTAGCAGGGAAAGTTTTTATCATTGGATCATAGAAAATTTGTGCAAATCTATATTTTATGTGCCTATATACTTCCTAAAATTATATTACATTCTAATTTTGTCTTGTTATATAATGTCAAGTTTAATATACAATATATAAAGTGTCATTTTGTTGTTTTATTACTTTTTTATCTTTGATTAAATTGAACACTACTAGTATAAATTCCTTTTACTGCATTTCCTTTATGATTTTTTTAATCTAGAAATTATTTAACTGTAGAATTTTAACATTTCTAGATAATGTAGTTGTGTTTTTTAAACGATTTCTCTGCAATTTGCATTCCATGTCTGTATTTTTAAAGAAATAAAAAGTCGATACTTCTACTACTCTCTAAAGTTTTAATGTTTACATGTTTTCTATTTATTGCTCCCTTTTTCCTTTTTATTATTATTTTCTTAAAAGCAGAGTTATGTATTTTGTGTCCCCTGTCCCTAAATTCATGCATTGAAGCCTTACCTCCCTGTGTGACTGCATTTGGAGATGAGAAGTGATCTAAGGACAAATGAAGGTATGGAAGTGAGGCCATAATCAATAGGATTAGTGCCCTTACAAAGAGAGAGCTTGTGCTCTCTGTCAGAGAATGCACTACATAGAGGTCACGTGAGTATACAGCAAGAAGATACCCATCTACCATCTACCCCCCAAGTCAAGAATTCTCACTGGACACTGATTGTACCAACATCGGTTTGAACTTACAGCCTCCAGAAGTGAAACGATAATTTCTACTTTTTTAAAACTACCCAGGCCAAGCTTGGTGATGCACACCTATAATCTCAGCTACTAGCGAGGCTGAGGCAAGACGATGACAAATCTGAAGCCAGACTCAGCAGTTTAGCAAGAGTCTGTGTCAAAATAAAATGGAAATAGTTAGAGATGTAGCTTAGTGATAGATTTTCCCTGGATTCAATCCCCAATGCTGCAAAATAATAAATAAATAAATATTTAAAATAAATAAATTTCCCAGTCTGTGGTATTTTGTTATGACAGACCAAGAAGTGTAATACATGTTGAAAATTGTTTTTAGATGAAATGGTTTGAACTACAAATGTTTGCATGAGCAAGACACATGTTAGTAAAAGACCATCTTGTAATCTAAGGTTCCTTAAATAGGAGTCAAACATGGCAGCAGGTGCTATGTGTACATGCATGGTTTGATGGATAAGCATCATTGATGTGTACACTCATCTGTCTTAGCAAAAATTGGTGTAAACCAAAATGCTTCCTTCTATTATGTATCCACCCAAGTTTCATCTGTACTAAAATATTCTGACTTCCTTTTTCAAGAAGATTATCATAAATGTTCTATAACTTTATTCTCTAACTGATTCATGTGTTGGGTTGCTTTTGATTGCAATAGCTATAAATCCTTAAAGCATGTCAAGTTTGTATTTACTTTCCCTAGTAACTGGACCAGTTCTTGGTATAGGATAGCTATTTGATGTACAATAAGAAATGATTGTCTGATTGCTGTTAATCTAATCTACAGGTGTATCAGTCTACACATTATAATTTACCAGGATACTGGAATCTAATCGGGAAGTTACACATTGTTTCCATCAGCATTTTTACTGCTGTGACTAAAAGACCTAACAAGAACAATTAGAGGAGAAAATGTTTATTTGGGGGCTCACGGATTCAGAGGTCTCAGTCCAAAGACAGTCAGCTCCATTCCTCAGGGCTGGAGTGAGGCAGAGCATTGTGGCAAAAGAGTACGGTGGAAATAAATGGCTCACATGATCATTAGGAAGCAGAGAGAAAGAGACTTCACTCACCAGATTCAAAATGTATACCTCAAAGCCAGACACCCAATGACCTCCTTCAGCCACACCCTGCCTGCCTTTAGTTGCCACCCAGTTAAACACATCAGGGGATTAATTCACTGATTGGGTTAAGGCTCTCATAACTCAATAATTTCTCCTCCAGACCTTGCATTGTCTCTCATGTGGTCTTCTGGGGGAAACCTAACCATACCATGTATTTTAATTCTGAGGTACATAAAGACAACTTTCAGTTTTTCATGTGATTATTTTTCCCAATAAACATCCTTGACTTCACTGAACTTCATGATCTGAATCTTAGGTTTTTATTGCAATGATTTCAAAATAAAATATTTTGTACTAGATTTAAGATGTGATTAGATACTTGTGTTATTGGTAATTGTTATTACTTTTTAGCAAAAGCTAAGCAGAATTATGGATCCTTTTGGAATTCCATGAACAAAGCCTGGGGATTATCTCAGAAAATTAGCTTATTCTGGAGGGATTTTATTCTTTTTCAATTTGAGATTAGTTGTCAGGGCATTGAAGAATGCATAACCCTAAACTTGTGTGCAACCGCAGGCATACAAGTACCTATATGCACTTAAACACAGAGGAGTTTTATTGCTTTTTAAGTTTTTCCAAAGGGTCTCTAACTCAATTGAGAGTAAAAAATTTTATTTCAATGTTTTACAGAATGGCATTGCATCACAATTCAAGAAGCTAATAGAGAACACAGTATTGAAATGGGATTAATGAAGAACATTTGACCAAAATAGTTTATAATTCTGGCTGTACTCAAACTTGCTTATGTGAGATCACCTCTAATGAAGTTAAAGTTTAAAATAAACTCATCCTGCAATTTTGTCAGAATCTATTAATTAAGCTCATAAAAGCTGTAAAGATGTCATCTAAAGATAGGTCAATGCTATCATAAGAAGCAAATTGGTAAAAGATAAAACATCACTAACAACAACTGAAAAACAAGATAACCTATGCACAAGGTATGGATAACCACCCCCTTTCTTTCTGTCCCATGATTGCTGATAGCTAATCTAAATTTTTTGGGGAATTCAGAAACGAAATTTTTAGTATAGGTCAAAGACTCCATTTACTGGAATGCAAAAACATGTTTGAATATCTCAAAAATAAACCCCTACTAATAGTTGAATGGTTATTAAGTTAGTCATAACATGTTATTCCATACTCCCATTCATTAAAAACTTCTTAAATAATGACTATCTATTCTGTGTCTCTCAAAAAGTAAATTTTAACAGCTCTATTGTCAATTCTGATTTGTTCTTTTCATATACATTGAACAAAGTTCTATGTGAACAGAGTTCTAATTGCCTAGGTGAGGCAGCTCCATATACAGAAATTTCAGCTTATGCCAAACTTTAGTAAAGCACAAGACTCCTATATATGCACCACATCAAAGGGAACCAAGCACAGATAAGTGGCTACTCTTTCATTCCTCTGTCCTTCATTGATCAATCATGGTAATTCTCTGTGGTGATCCGGGGTTTTTGCAAGACACATTTCCAAAGAAGAGACATAAAGATCTGTTGAACTGAAAATCAGTGCACCCTCAAGGCAAAAGAAAAGAAGAAAGAAAGAAAGAAAGAAAGAAAGAAAGAAAGAAAGAAAGAAAGAAGAAAGAAAAGAAAGAAAGAAAGAGGGAGAGAGAGAGAGAGAGAGAGAGAGAGAGAGAGAGAGAGAGAGAGAAAGGAAGGAAGGAAGGAAGGAAGGAAGGAAGGAAGGAAGGAAGGAAGGAAGGGAAGGAAGGGGCCTGAAGGAACCCTAAATCCTAACTTCAACTACCACTTAGCATTGAGATTTGCTTCTGAGAGAGGGCAAAGTGACTTGACATGAATTTTCAGGAGTAACAGGGATGCTATCTTGAAGTTTTAAAACATCTCCTATCAAATATTGTGTAGTGCCTTCAGTACAAATCTCCTTCCCAAGACAGGCATGTTGCTTCTTGAAAGTCTAAAAATTATACTTGTGCCTTGATGATGCAACACAGCAGTAGTATATTTTTCCTCACTTCACCCTTCAGAATATTTCACATACTCAGTGCCTGTTTTGAACACGTTCCTGGGTACAAATGCACACACAAGCACTCAACCCAGAGTCAGAGGGCAGCAAGTCACTCATTCACATTTCTAAGGTTCGTCAACAGGATTTTTCAAGATAAAGAGGGAAAGAGGGCAGGTGTATGGGTTGAATTCTATGCTCCTAGTATTCATCTGTTGAAGGACTAGCCCCTAACACCTCAGAACTGAACCATATTTGAAAAAAGGTCTTTAAAAAGGTGGGTAAGTTAATGGCAGTGTTAGAGTGGGTCCAAATCTGACCTGCTTTCCTCATAAGAGGAAATTTAGGCCCATAGAAAGATACCAGGAATGTAAACCCTCAGAGGAAAGACCAGGTGAAGATACATTAAGAAAGAAGTCATTTATAAATCAGGGAGTGAAGGCTCAGATGAAACAACCCCTGCCAACACCTGAGTTTAGACTTACAACCTCCAGAACTGTGTGAAAGTGAATTTCTATTATTCAATCACCTAATCTGTAGCATTTTGTTATGACACCCCTAAGAAAATGATACACAGAGACATACATATCAAATATTCAATTTATTCTCCAAGATATTGTGCTGAGCTTAAGTGATAAGTAATTGCCTTTGAAAAATGATCCTCATGTAGAGTTCAGCAAGAACTCACAAATTTGGAGTGTTAATTAATCATCAAAATCTGATTTTTCTGTCATATACAATGTGTATGTGAAGTCTTTGGATATATTTTTCTAAGTGATGTCACCTGCTCTGATGTCACTGACATGCTGGGATCTGAGCATTTAAATCTCCAATTCTCCAATAATTTAATCTGGAATTCAGAGATTAAGAAAATTGCTCAATATCTCATATTCTATAAGTGGCAATAGGCTATGTACTCAGGTTAGCCTGACAGCAAAGCCTATGCATTTAAATAAGTTGTCTAGAGATTCAGTCTCATAATGTTTTAAATACACATAGAAAAAAAAACATAAGTAATTGCATTTCTTAGTGCCTGAATGTGAGAAATGAAAGGTACTTATTAACTTGTGTAGTTCACCCTGGCACTCCTATGTATGTTCATTCACATATAATATATCATCATTAAATGATGTTAAGAGCAGGAAAAGGTGTTCAAGTTCTTCTTGCTCAAATACCTGGTTTTCAGTTGAAGAACCTGTGGTCTGAGGAAGTTACTTGAATCGCTGAGTTCTATGAAACCAGAAAGTATATGATAGTGTGACTCCAAGTGCCAGTTTGTGAATTGTTCCTTTCTTTTGATGACATAAGCAGTTTGCCACAGAATATTAAGGAGAGAAATACTGATCACTAGCTCTTCCCCAAGAAAGTTTTGCTATGCAAATTGCCAATAGGACTATAACATTCTGCTAAGGGACCAGGTTTATTTATATTTGCAGCAAAATTTTTATACCTTTGAGGAGAATTAACAGTCTCAATAGAAAACCACTTTCAAGAGCATACTTGGAATATCAATAGACAGTACTGGAAACTTCAGTCCCTAACTTGGCTTCTTTTCCTTTGCTGCACTAGATAAAGATAAAGATCTCAGTTCAAATTATGATTCATGACCTTACTATATAAATATAAAAGTAAATTAAATGCTTTAAACAAAAAATCCCATCCCTAAAATGAAAAAAAACCTGCTTTACATGCAACACTGTCAAATAAATTAAAGATAATAATATGAAATGTGACGCATAGTAGGCAGTCAATAAATGTTAACTAATAATAATATTTTAAAGCTGTAGAGAAAAGTTTCCCTTAAAGCACATGTATCTCTGATTTAATTTATGATAAGGTAATTTACTAAGCAACAAAAATTTAGTCTGGAAAAAAATCATGAAATGTTTCATAATGCTTAGTCTTCCAGGAGCATTAGCAGCAGCTGGACAATACATTAAATAGTACCAGTGGGAGTAATTGTTAAAGCTACCAGAGCAAAATGCATTCCCCACCCTTGTGATCGATTGAAGCAGCAACAGTTGGATGGGATGAATGAGAGTGGAATGAAGTTCCTATTATACAAAGGATTACACAACAGAAATTACTACATATTTTTTAAAATACTATTTTGAGACAGTGGATGGCAGGTAGCACAGATTATGATCGCTGGGAATGAAAAGTAAACAAGATGAACCTTAAGTTTGCCACAGAGTCTGCCTGGAAGCAATTTCTGGACAACAGTGCACTGAGGGAGATCCTAAGCAGAAAATGGCCCTCTCACTGATTTTGAGGAGGAAGAGAGAAGAGTTCAGAGATAATGAGGTACTGCAATTTCAGAAAAGATTTCCAGAGAGGGAGAGTTATGCAGAAAAACAACCTGTGTAGGAGTCCCCTAGAACCTTGGCTGCAAAATTCTGTGAGACTGTACAAAAAACAACTGCAGAATAATCATTTTAAGAATTCCAAGAACTCGCACAGAGTTTGAAAATATCTGAGGTCCAACCAGCCAAAATGGCCAGTCTGAATAACAAGGGCATTCAGGAGAGATCCTGGAAGCTTCATGTTTTAGTGGTAATGAATAAATTATCTATAAATCAAGAACTTAGGAACTAGGGTTATGGTTCAGTGGTACAGTGCTTGCCTAGCCTGTGTGAGGCACTGGATTTGATCCTCAGCATCACATAAAAATAAATAAATAAATAAAAGGTATTGTGTCCACCTACAACTAAAAAATATTTTTAAGAAGTCAAGAACTTCATTAGAACTCTCTCTAAATTTTAAAAATAATTCTTGAAATGATAGAGTCAATATGCAAGCAACATCACTGCCTGATAGAATAAAGTCCAATGTTCATTAAAACAATACAATAAAATTGGATAACTAATGATGTACGGTATCACAATGCCCAGCAGTCAATAAGAAGCACTAAGCATTCCTAGAGGCAGGAAAACCTGATGAATATCCAGAATAAATGTTAGCCAATAAATCTGTATTCAGAAATGTTTGAGTAGGCAGATTGGAATATTTAAAAAACTAAATAGTGTCCAATAATTTAAAAGACAACATGATGAAGGTGAGACAACTAAAGAAAAATTCTAGAAAGAAAAATCAACCGAACAGAAAAATCACTGGCTGAGATTAAATTTCAAACTTCAGAAGAAAAGTTGAGTGAAACTGAAAATACAGAAGCTGAAAAAAGTAAAGTACGAAGAAGAAAGAAAGGCTGGAAAACGTGAAGAGGGAACCAGTGGGAAAATGTCAAGTGGTTTAGTACACATGTAATCAAAGTCCCAGAAGAAAAGGCGCATGACGTGAATTGGTAATATACTGAAAGTTACAATTGTCAAAAAATCCCCAAACTTAATGACTATTTTAATCCCAAAGAATGAAAGCCTCCATAAGCCCCTAAATCCCTAAGTGCACACATAGAAAAACAAACAAATATCATGTCTTAAAATGACCTCAAAGCATCAATAAATAAAAATTAACAGCATCCAGACAATAAAATAAAGGATATTACAGAGCTTTCTACAAATCTTCAAAAAGTATACCAATACACATGCAGAATATTTAAGTGCCCATACGATGGACAGTTATTTAAATAATTTACATGTATCAGCTTTGTAATTTTCAGTGTAATTTGGAGATGAAGGTCTTAGTCTCTACATGATCCTGTACAAATAAGGAAATTGATAAAAGAGGTTAATCACTAAACATCATGTTGCTAATAAAGTATTACTATATATCCCCCCCATATAGATAAAAGCAATAAACAATATAATCATTATTTTGACTTTTTCACCTATATTGCTTGAAAAATTCACCTTTTTCTCCCTCTAGAACTCTTTTCCAGTGTTTTCACTTGGGTATTTTGAAACGGCACAAACCAATTTGTTCTAGCCAAAAAATTCATTTATTTAATTTTTTTGTGCCATTTTGAGAATTCCTTCAGGCTCATATAGTTGTTTTTTAAAATTTTTTATTTTAGTTCATTGTATACAAATGGAGTATAACTATCATTTTTCTGGTTGCACATAAAGTAGAATCATACAATTTGCATATTTATATGTATACATAGGGCATAGATGTTTGTCTCATTCTATTATCTTTCCTTCCCCACTCCCTACACACCCCTCATTTTCCTCTATACAATCCATCCCTTCTCCATTCTTCCCGTGCCTCCCCGACCCCTGCTATGTGTCATTAGCCACTTATAAGAGAATCCATTCGGCCTTTGTTTTTTGGGGATTGGCTTATTTAACCTAACATGATCTTCTCCAATTCCATCCATTTACCTGCAAATGTCATAATTTTATTATTCTTTATGACTGAATAATATTCCATTATGTATATATACCACAGTTTCATTATCCATTCATCTACTGAAGGGCATCTAGGTTGGTTCCACAATCTAGGTATAGTGAATTGGGCTGCTATAAACACTGATGTGGCTGCATCACTGTGGTATGCTGATTTTAAGTTCTTTGGGTATAGGCCAAGAGGTGGGATAGTTGGGTCAAATGGTGGTTCTATTCCTAGTTTTCAAAGGAATCTCCATACTGCTTTCTAGAGTGGTTGCACCAATTTGCAACCCTACCAGCAATGTATGAGTGTACCTTTTTCCCCACATCCTCACGAACACCTATTGTTGCTTGTATTCTTTTTTTTTTATTTGCTTATTGATTCATTGAGCACAAATGGAGTACAGCTATTGTTTCTCTGGTTGTACACAAAGTAGAATCACATCATCTGTGCATTCATACATGTACACAGGGCAATGATGTCTGTCACTCATTCTCTTAATATTCTTACCCCCCC
>JAJEJO010000216.1:212035-253553 GCA_020662805.1 Glaucomys volans
CCTCCCTTCCCTCTATGCTATCTATCCTTCCTCCATTCTTGCCACCCCCCCCTGCATTATGAATCATCATTCATTTATCAGAGAGACCATTTGGCCTTTGGATTTTGGGGATTGGCTGATCTCACTTAGCATAACAGTCTCCAACATTATCCATTTACCTACAAATGCCGTAATTTTATTCTTCTTTATGGCTGAGTAATATTCAGTAATATTTTATTCTTCTTTATGGCTGAGTAATATATACCACAGTTTCTTTAGCCATTCATCTATTGAAGGGCATCTAGGTTGGTTCCACAACCTAGATATTGTGAATTGAGCAGCTATGAACATTGATGTGGCTGCATCACTGTAGTAATCTGATTTTAAGTCCTTTGGGTATAGGCCAAGGAGTGGGATAGCTGGGTCAAACGGTGGATCCATTCCAAGTTTTCTAAGGAATCTCCACACTGCTCTCCAGAGGGGCTGCACCATCTTGCACTCCCACCAGCAATGTATGAGTGTACCCTTTTCCCCACATTCTCGCCAACACCTGTTGTTACCTGTATTCTTAATAAAAGACATTCTAATTGGGGTAAGATGAAATCTTAAGGTGGTTTTGATTTGCATTTCTCTTATAACAAGGGATGTTGAACATTTTTTCATGAATCTGTTGATTGCTTGTAGATCTTCCTCTGTAAAGTGCCTGTTCATTTCCTTGGCCCCTTTATTGATTGGGTTATTAGTGTTCTTGGTGTAAAGATTTTTGAGTACTTGGTAGATTCTGGAGATTAGTGCTCTATCTGAAGTGTGTGTAGCAAAGATTTTCTCCCACTCTGAAGGCTCTCTCTTCACATTGCTGATTGTTTCCTTTGCTGAGAAAAAGCTTTTTAGTTTGACTCTATCCCAATCATTGATGCATGCTTTTATTTCTTGCGCTTTGGGAGTCATGTTAAGGAAATCTGGTCCTAGGCCAATATGATGAAGATTTGGACCTCTTTTCTCTTCTATTAGGTGCAGAGTCTCTGGTCAAATTTCTAGGTCCTTAATCCACTTTGAGTTGAGTTTTGTACAGAGTGAGAGATATGGGTTTAGTTTCATTTTGCTGCATAAGGATTTCCAGTTTTCCCAGCACCATTTGTTGAAGAGGCTGTCCTTTCTCCACTGTATGTTTTTGACTCCTTTGTCAAGTATGAGATACCTGTATTTATGTGGGTTTATCTCTGTGTCCTCTATTCTGTACCATTGATCTACCTGTCTATTTTGGTGCCAATACCATGCTGTTTTCATTACTATTGCTCTGTAGTATAGTTGGAGATCTGGTATTGTGATACCCCCTGCTTCACTCTTCTTGCTAAGGATTGCTTTAGCTATTCTGGGTCTCTTATTCCTCCAGATGAATTTCATGATTGCTTGCTCTATTTCTATAAGGTCTGTCATTGGGATTTTAATTGGAATTGCATTGAATTTGTATAGCACTTTTGGAAGTATGTCCATTTGCTTGTATTCTTGAAAATAGACATTCTAATTGGGGTGAGATGATAGATATCTTAAGATAGTTTTGATTTGCATTTCTCTTATAACTAGAGATGTTGAACTTTTTTCATATAACTGTTGATTGCTTATAGATCCTCATCTGTGAAGTGTCTGTTCATTTTCTTAGCCCATTTATTGATTGGTTTATTTGTATTCTTGAGGTAAAGTTTTTTGAGTTCTTTATATATTCTGGAGATTCGTGCTCTATCTGATGTGTGTGTGGCAAAGATTTTCTCCCACTCTGTAGGCTCTCTCTTCACATTGCTGATTGTTTCCTTTGTTGAGAAAAAGCTTTTTAGTTTGAATCTATCCCAATTATTTATTCCTGCTTTTATTTCTTGTGCTTTGGGAGTCATGTTAAGGAAGTCTGGTCCTAGGCCAATATGATGAAGATTTGTACCTATTTTCTCTTCTGTTAGGTGCAGGGCTCTGGTCTAATTCCTAGGTCCTTGATCCATTTTGAGTTGAGTTTTGTGCAGGGTATCAGATAGGGGTTTAGTTTCATTTTGCCGCATATGGATTTCCAGTTTTCTCAGCAGCATTTGTTGAAGAGGCTATCTTTTCCCCATTGTATGTTTTTAGAGTCTTTGTCTAGTTTGAGATAACTGTATTTATGTGGGTTTGTCTCTCTGTCCTCTGTTCTGTACCATTGATTTACCTGTCTATTTTGGTGCCAATACCATTCCATTTTTGTTACTACAAAGCAATAGTAACAAAAACAGCTTTTTTTTAGTTTTAGAGGCAACAGATACAACTTCATCTCAAAAACAACTAGAACCTGAAAATGGAAGGGCATCCGATACTTGGTCCTTCTTTGAGCATCTGACCTGTCTTTGTGGACTTACTTGTTTTTTCATCCAGAGTGGAAACTGGTAATGCTTATCTTCTGAGTGTATATGTTACATTTCTAGGGCATGCAGAAACAATCTTTTAACTTCAGTTACAATTTGCAATGAAGGATAATTGCTTGGACCACTTTGGGTTGGGCATTTTATGAGCGAGGGATATGGATAAGGTATTTGGGCTTAACGTACTGAGATGTTTAAAGAGGAAAGATTTTATAGAATTGGTGGATGACTTTTAGACTGTTATTCCAAAAGATGTCCTCTGATGATAGTAACAAGATTGTATAGTCAGCACAGGTTCTTAAAAACAACATTTAGTTTGGTTGCATAAGGATGAAGATCCACCCTCTGTGACGGAAGACATTCACAAGCTGCAAGCTACTTATAGAGAGAAGTTTCCAAAAATATGCTTTACAAAACATTGATCTCTAGAGATGGATTCTGTAATAAAAATAAGTCAGGGAATAACTCTATATGGTACACACGTCCCTCCTGGAGAAACACAGAGCATGTTACTATACAAAGGAGCTCTGACAAACTCTGTAGCTGAGGAATTTAACTTTTCTAACCTACCATATCCAATAGTTTTTCCTTTTTGAGTAATGGAAAAGTAGTGCAAATATCAATAAAAAATTTAATTGGCATTAAGGCAAGATTGTTTACTGGTTCATGTAACCAAATTTGTGACAAATACCTGTCTTTGGAAACAACTCTATTTGCTAATAATCTGATATTAATGGCATTGAATTTCTGTCTTTTCAATCTCTAGGTCTATTGACTTCTGTTTAGCAGGTTGATTTTTAAGTACAGCATTACAGAAAAGAATGGAGTTTAATAGGTGTGACCTTGAGAAGTCTCTTCTAATTAGGAAAATTTGGGGCGAGAATGCTACTCTGGCTTGACATACATGTCCATTTCTGGACTATACATAGTATCTATAGAGATGGGATACTTAATTAGCCTATTCTGGATTTCCTTAACTATTATTCAGGCTAAGCTAGAATATACTGCAGTAACAAACAATTCTAAAATTTCAAGTAGTTTAGCATAATAAGTTACTGAGTCAACTGTCGTACTCTTCTATGCCATCTTTAATCTAGCTGAATAGCCTCCTGGAATATTTCTAGTTTGATAGGAAAAAAGAGGTATGACACAATCTATTTTGGCTCATCAGATCTTCTACACATTATTTCTACCCAAATGTCAGTGTCTTCATGAATCTTGTTGTCAAGCTTAATAATTTTAAAACAGAGAAATGTAATTTTTCCCCAATGGGAGGTAAAAAATGTTTTTAAGTAATAGTATAGTCTATCAGTTTACCTTTCTGGCCAATCATGTTCACTTTTCTTCCTCCTCCCCATTTAGGGCATGTCTGTCATACATTTGGCGGACAGAGCTACTGCTAACTAGAACATTTTTCATCTTGTGGAAGAAGGAAGTATAGCATAATGGTTTTCCAAGTATCTTCCCGGAAATTTCACTCACAATTCATTCGTCAAACAAGTTCCATAAGGAAGCCTAGCAACGATAGAGGAAGGAAGACTATTTCTCACATAAGGAAGGATGGGATTTTTAAAAAATCAAAACTACAATTTCCATATATCTGGACTACCACCTGGTGAGGAACTAGACACTATGTGTGGCAGTTTCCACAAGACTGCAGTTTCTCTAAGTATTTGTTTTACTGATAATGCTTATAAATTAACTCCATTGAAAATTGAGTTCAAGAACTGCTGAAGACAAATCATTCTTTTCTCAGTGATTTGCAGCATACATTAGCATATTAAACAATATATATGGTTTGCAATAAAGAAGCCTATTTAATCTATCTAATCCCAAATTGTTGACTCCGCGAGGCTTCTTTGCATTGTGGGAAATGCCATTGCAGTGACATTCATTCTGGGATGTTCTGTAGCGCAGTGGTAATGTTCTCCAGAAATATCTACTAAGTTTGCAAATCTTTACAGTTCTCACCCAACTTTGTCCTTCATCATATTCCCAACCACCAACATATCCTTCCTTTGCCACAGTCCAACGCTGCTTCAATTTTATACAAAGTTTCACTTTTCATAAAATGTCCTATTCTTTTTTTCCTTTTTAAAAATTTGTTCTAATTTGTTATACATGACAGTAGAATGCATTCCGACACACTGTACACTAATGGAGCTTAACTTCTCATTCCTCTGGCTGTACATGGTGCTGAGTCACACCAGTAGTGTAATCATACTTGTATATAGGGTAATAATGTCTATCTCATTCTACCATCCTTCCCATCCCCACTACCCCACCCCTCCCATAACTCCCCTCTGCACAGTCCAAAGTCCATATTTCCCTGCCCCTGCCCCACTGTGGATCAGCATCTACTTATTAGAGAAAACATTCAGCCTTTGTTTTCAGGGAGTTGGTTTATGTCACTTAGCATGATATTCTCTAGTTCCATCCATTTACCTGCAAATGCCATAATTTCATTCTTCTTAGAGGCTGATTAATATTCCATTGTGTTGGATATATGCACCATATAGAAAATGTCCTCCTATTCTTGCCCTACAAAATAACCCCACACAACAAGAAAAACAAAAAGCATCTGACTTACTTTATGTTACTTTATGATAGATATTAAATATGGTACAAGAAGAAAATAAAAGGTTGCATTATTTTTACTTCCTGTAGATTGTGGTAAGCTATATACAACACAAAATATGGCATTTTAGCCATATAATTTAAAGGAAATAATCATACTCATGGTTTTGTACAACTACCACCACAACTTGTTTCCAAGACTTTTTCATTACCCCAAACACAAACTCCATGATGATTAAGTAATAACTTTCCATTCCTGTCTTGTCCTACCCCCTGTTTGAATCTACTTTCTGAGCCCATGAATTTGCCTATTCTGGACATTTCAGATAAATAGAAGTATACAACATTATTGTTTTGTGCCTGACTTCCTGGACTTGGCATACTTATTGAAGGTTTATCCTGTCATTCCTCTTTACAGCTGAGTGACAGTCCATTGTCTTATATGCATCACAGGTTGTCTATCTACTTTTCTACTGATGGGCATTTAGGTGTTTGGGGCTGTTATAAAGAATGCTTCAATGAACACCAGCATACAAACATCTGTTTAAGTCCCTGGTTTTCATTCTTTTGATTACAAACCTAGGGATAGAATATCTGGTCTGATGATAACTCTGTGTTTAGCTTTTTGAGATACTTCCAAACTGCTTTGCACAGTGGTTACATCATATGCCATCCCTACCAGCATGTATAAATGTCCCAATTTTTCCAAATCCACATGTTGCTCATTTTATAATACCTACAAGCCTTACCATGAAAACCAGTTCCTTTCATGTGAGGTTCAGATTCACACCCTGGAAATGTTATAAATTATATAGATAGCAGTCATTTGTGTATCTTTGAAGGTGCTAATGCTATTTTCATTAGTAATAATGAAATTGATAATATACATCAAGGGTCTACTGTAATCAGAAACAGTGAAAAAGTAGCTTAGATTGATGAAAGAGACTGACTCTGACAAAGTAATTCCCTGATAGGTTTTGCTGGATGAGGTCCCACAGATGCATCAAGTAACTGATCTTAATTTGTTTTTTTCAAATAGATTTCCTGCCAAGGAAAGAGATATTCATCCACCGTAAATCATTTAATGAGCTCTCTTATATGAATGAGTCCCTTGAGAGTGGGGAAGGGTGATGTGACTGTTTTTTAGAGCTTATTTCCATGGTGTATGTAAGTCTGCATCTCTGAACTGAAGAAAAGGAAATGATCCATACCCACTGAGCTCGTACTATAGGAACTTTCTTGTTTCTTATACACAGTGGTACTGTGAGCTAGAAAGACCATGTAAAAATGTCATTAGGCACCTGGTCTATGGGTTCAGATTACTTTGGTTTAGCTTCTAATGCCAATTCTGAATTGATACATCACCTTTAGCAACCTTCTTGCATTTGTTCATTTCCACTTTAATTCAACAAATATTTATTGAGCATCACATGGTGTCAGTGCCTGTAGTGGCCAAAATTGACACAATTTCTATCCATTATAAATTATACCCTGCACGGAAATATAAATTAAAATGCTATAAAGTACAATTAAACATGGAGAGAGGTTAGGGAATAACACATTTTATCACCTGAAAGTGGGAATAATAAAACCTACCTGAAAGGTTCATTGTGACAGAGAAAAATGATCTATGCAAAAGTGCTCAGGTTGGTCCACAGGGAATATCATGAGGTGACAAAGGCATTATGTCCAGAGTCCCCCCAATATAGAAAACTGAGTTTAAATTGAAATATAATTAGGCTGATCACTAAAATCTTTCCATCACTCTATAACTCCTTCCTAAGATTCTAAATGTGAAAAGATACATCATATACAACCATAGAAATGAAAATTTGTACCCCATTTGTGTACAATGAATCAAAGTGAAGTCTGTAAAAATTTAAAAAATAAATAAAAACAATAAATGCTAAGAGAGAGATGGGGAGATGCAAACACTTACCATGACTGTGAGTCCTATGCAAAGGATGAGAATTTGGGGGTGCTCCTTTACTTTTTTGACATCAACTAGCTCTACCCAGATGTTTTTCAGGATCTAAGTAACTAGCAGAAGTTAAAAGTGGAACCCACTGTTTAAATTGGTACTGAGTGAAATACATTGGGTTTCTACATAAATTGAATGACAGCATGTCCCAGTTTCCCTGGGACAGCCCTTGTATATGTTGGTGGGGCTGCCACATTATTAATGTACTCCTCTTTTCTTGTCACAATTGTCTTTCCTTGGACACAAAATTACATGCCACTGAACCTAGACACATATACTACTTTGAAGCATGGAGTAAGTAGTAGCTGCTATTATTAGAGCTTTGCAAAGAAGGAAATTTTACTTTGAATTATTTAATTGTAGCCCAGAAGGAAGTAAAAAATCCATCCTTTGTATGTGCTTTGTGGTGTGATTTAATGAGATTCAATTTGAAACTTTGCATCTACTGACATACAATAGAACTAATGACATTTACCTATTATTTTCTATGCTCGATTTCATAACCTATACTGCAAGTGATGTCTAAATAAACACAGCAAAAAAAAAATCTCACTGTCACTGGTGACATTTCAGGTTATTAGTGAAATTTTATAAGTAAGGTTTTTATCCCCCTCCTTGAACACAGATGAAAAACAAATAAGCTTGTTCAGTAGAAGTGATGCTGATCTAAGAAGGAGGTGAGGATTACCGTGCTTCCAGACTTAATGTGGCTTTAGTTGCTTTGTTTCCTAACTTCAAGTTGGTAAGCAAATTAAAATGACATAAAAAGTAAACACAGTCTCATGGCAAGTGTTCCTTGGCCAGAGAACATATTTTAGAGGAGCTGCAACTTATGTTATCCTGTTTCTATAATCCAGGAAAATGGCAAAATAAACAAACTCTTAAATATCCCTTTGGTTTTGCATCAAGTGATAGACAATTTCTTCAGGAGACACACACATTTAACCATTGTCCAAAAATGTGATCGTTTTCTCATTCAACTGAGTTTCAAAATCAGAACTTTGAACTTTGTGCAAAAGCATAAGCCCACTTGACATTTAAATTAACTTTTGTAGTGGTGATGGTTTTGTGGGGATTGCACTATGACTTGGCTTTTCACTTTTCTCTGCATTTCCATAATGAATCTTGCCCTCATGAACCCTGTCTTAGAGCCTGCGTCTTGGGAAACCAATCTAAGAAAATGACGCATTACACAGGAAAACAGAATGGAAGCACTTGGGATAAAGCATTAATGCCCATTGAGTTGAAGACTTCTGCAGATATACTACCATCTTCCCCCTCAACCTCCCCAAATCCAATCATTTTTGCTTTGCTGAATTGTAAAGCACTTACCATCTCTCACTCACTTGACATTGATCTAACTTAACATACTAGTTATCTATTATTGTGAAAAAAATTATCTCATCTTAAAGATATATATAATATATATGTACATATATATATACACACATGTATATATATGTGTACTTATTTTCACAGTTTAGGAATTTAGATATAACTTTGCTAGATCCTCTACCCCCCAGGATGAATTTAAGGAAACTTCCAGAACTGCAATCACATTGAAGACTCAGAGCTGCAATCTCATTGGAGACTCAGAATCCTCTTTCCAACTTGGTGGTTGTTGCCAGAATTCAATTCCTTGCAGTTAATGGGACACATTCTTCATTTTTGTTGTTGTTATTGTTGGCTGCTATCCAGAAGCCACACTCAGCTCCTAGAGGCTGAACTAACTTCTTTGACTGAGTCCCTCCAAATTCAGTCCAGAGCACTGATGTCTCCTTCAGTGCAAGCAGGAGTACTCTCTTTCACTTTGAATTTATTTGACCTCTATTAAGGAGTCATCTGATTAGGTCAGGCTCACTCGAGGTAATCTCCCTTTTTAATAACTCATGCAACTGATTAAAGCCATTAATTACATCTGGCACATCCTTTCTATCAAATAATGAAACGTAATTGCAGGCTTATTGAGCTATTGTATTCCCAGGTCCATCTCATGCTCTAGAGGAGGGGATTATATGGGGATGGATAGCAGCAGCAGGAATCTTGGAGAACCCTTAGATTTTCACCTACTAAACTTCTTCCTTGCTCCATGCCTACTTATAGCACTCAGAGCCCTGTGCTTGGGGGTAACGCTCCTCAATGAAGAATTACTATGGATTTTAGGAGGTAGAGATGACCTTGATTTATTTATTATTTTGTAAAACATGTCTCTTATCATTTGATTTTCAGAATCCAAATATCAAATCCAAACATTTGCTCCCAAGTTTTTAGAGCAAAACAGATCTGGACTCAAGTGTAATTTATGCAACCAATTATTTGACTTTGATAATTCTTTTCCTGATACAGAAAATGAGAACTGTACTAGCTGTGCCATTAGGTTACTAAAAATATTAAAGAAAATTATTAAAAAAGTAACTGAAATATACTAGGTGTCTAACACATGGATGGCACCCTATCTTCTTATTTCTTGTAAAGAAGGTCTTAACTGAATTTTCTAGGAAGAAAAGCTATTTTCTAAGAACGTGTGAACATGTTTGCCTGACAAGCAACAGATGCTTTGGAAAGTAATTAACCAGTGCACACAGACAAGCATCTTTATCAGTCACAGGAAGCATTTCACATGGAAAGGCAACCTAAAAGAGGTGAAAAGAATCAGAAAAAGGCAATTTCAGACGATGTTTTTGACAGAGCAGAGCATAGGAAGGAGTCATGGAGAGTCATTGGAGAAGCCTGATGTTTTACAACTAGTAAGATATTAAAAATTCAGAGGTGTGGGAACTTGATGGATTTTGTAGGATAAGGAGAATTGTATGTTTTCTAGAAAACTATGTCTTAATTGTGTTCCTGGGCACTTTGGAACTTCAGCTATCAAAGGATTAAGCCAGGTGCACAGGTAAGGCTCTAATAAATACTTGACGCAGAAATATTCAGAATGTTCATCAAGATATTGCTTCTGTATTTAAGCAGTAAAAGCATTTAAGTTTGAAACTTTTTTGGCCATGATTTTAAAGTAACATTGGGAGCTTACTGTCCTTCAGACATATTTCTGAGCATTTCGCATAGATAACCTAATTCAATCTATCTGAGATATGCAAAACCATTTTTCACGACTCTTAAAATGAGGATACAGAGACTCAAAGAAATTAATTAATCTGCCCAATCAGGATAGAAAGGGGCAGAGCTGGTCTGGAACCCAGCTCTGTATAAGTTCCGGACTATGCTCTGACATACTCTGCCGCACCTGTCTAAGGTGATAATGTTGTTGGCGTATGTGTGTATATGCAGGAATCTTGTTGTCATTTGGGAATCCCCCTGCTAAGATCTGCTCAGATATCTCTTTACACAGGGCTTTCTGATTTGCATTTATGGCCATATTTCTATTCTGTGCCCCTGGCAGGCTGATTGGGGAATGGGAGTCAAGGGTAAACTGTGAAGAATTCTAGCAGAAAGGAATCTCCAGCAAATGCTTCATTTACAGAAATGAAGGAATGCTCACTGGTTTCACCCATGCTCACTAATGCGATCACACATGCTAGTGTGTTAACAGCAAAGCCCATCACAAATGACTATTTCCACTTTCAAATCATCTCCTATTATCTCTGCTCAGTGACTGTGAGCAGGTTTAATCTATTCCTCACCATTCAAACCATTTTATTCTAACTACCAAATAACATTTCCCATTTCCCATATTCAGGGAAAGGCTGAATCATTTAAATAGAGTTTTGCATGACTTACTTAAAGCTGACAGTTTGCACGTGTGGAATTTAAGCTCTCCAGAAACCTGAAGAATATCCTTGGATTTTATTAGTTTGCAATTTTTTGAAAGATGCAATAACACCCTGGCTTGAAGGGATGATGGCGATACAAAAAAGCTTCCTTAATATCAAAACAAATCTCCTGAGTCAGGTCAGCACTGAATCTAAATGGTAATTCTCCTGAATCCATGTAGTATTATGAATTCTATTCTCCTTTCTTATTCTAAGTCACTATGCCATGAATTCAAACTGATTTTCTCTAGGGGCTTCAGGCATTTTCCATAATATCTGGACCATATTTATAGTTCAGAAAACAGGTATCAAAGGAAAGAGTTTAACCAGAATTTGCAGATATGAGCACTGTCAAAAAATCATGCAATGTGCAATTAAATGGTAAACTGAACTACATTTTAAAGGAAAAGTTACCTGAAAATACCTTCACTGTGCATTATTTGGTTAGATGAAATACAAAGTTCCATACAGAGGGCATTCTCATTAAGTGGAAAATAAATAGAAAGTTAATTAGAAATAATAATTGCCCCTAAAATGACCATACTGTTTGTTAGACAAAAGGTATACACTGTTTAAGAAAAAGTCATATGGGCATCAAAGTAATCAAACCAGAAAATCTTAATTTTTGCCTGTTCTAATTGAATAACTGTGGGAAGGGTACTTAACCAAGACAATATCTTAAGTCTTCTTATTTGTAAAGTGGGGATGATGACAGTCATTTCACACACTTATAACGATGAGAGATACAGGTGACACTCAGTCTCTCAAAGGTAACTGTGCTGTTTCATTTCCCTCACAAATGTGCTTCAATTTTTTTATTTTATTTTATTTTTTTAGCAAATTGCTCACACATAAGCCTTGAATTTAAAAGAAAAGGTCCATGAGTATAGTTAGTGGTCTCAAAATATTATCTCAAAATATTATAAAAACATGGGCCAAACCAATTTAAATTATTACTTCTCTTTGTGTTCATAACTAATTGAATGAGGTCAGAACAAAAGTATCAAAATACTACCCTGATGGGACCTTAATCAAATTATATTTCATTCAGTGTAGTTTCATCTTGGATTCACCTAACTCATCCATCCTGTGAAGATAGCACATTATTTAACACCTAAGAAATATCTCATTTCACTCTTTGGTAACCAACCTGGCTTATAAGGTGCATGATTAATTTGGGTTAAAAATATATACAGCATTTTAAACTCAGCACAATTTTTCCATCTCCATTATGGTGTTGACAGTAAATATTCTATGTCTCTACCCAGATGTTTAAAATCCTAAATCAGGCAATAGACATAAAGTTGCTTTGGTAATACAATGTTTGCTATGAATGATCATAATTATTTAATATGTAGACAATATATTATTTCATGTTTAGTATTAGTCAACTTAAACATTGCTGCCAGTATCCTTCAACAATTTGTGACTATCACCCTGAATATAATTATTTCTGTCCCAATTATGTTCTGAAAAACATCTGCTTTGGCTTGAAATTATGAATAGGGATTCTGTGTCCTCTGGAAGTAAGACAAATATCACCCAGAAAATCAAGACTTTCAAGGTCTCATCAGTTTTCATGATGCAAATTATAAAACAACAAGCAAAAAATAACACAGATTGACAAAAAGTCTTCAATTTCCTTTACTTTCAAAGATACCTTGAATGGTCTAGGTTCTACAAATCTTGGGTCTTTCTATACAATTGGGTCCAAATTGTATTTTATTTTTATTTTTATAGAAAAGCTGTCTTCGTACCATTTTGACCAAAACGTGGGCCATGAGCATATGTGAATGTTACCAGGAGGTAGTACACTGACCTCTTACAGAGTCTAGTTTCAAGAGCTAAAATGCATGAACTCAGATTTAATTTCACTTCAATTAGAATGGCTATTATAAGAACAGAACAATAATAGACTTTGGCATGGCTGTGGGGAAAGAGGCACACTCTTACATTGCAGGTGGAGATGCAAATTGGTGCTGCCACTCTGGAAAGCAGTGTGGAGATTCCTCAGAAAACCTGGACAGGACCCACCTTTTGGCCCAATTATCCCACACCTCAGTTTATACCCAAAGGACTTAAGATCAGCACACTACAGTAATGCAGCCACATCAATGCTTATAGCAGTTCAATTCACAATAGCTAGATTGTGGAACCAACCTAGATGCCCTTCAATAGATGAATGGATAATGAAACTGTGGTATATATACACAGTGGAATATTATTCAGCTATAAAGAAGAATAAAATAATGGCTTTTGCAGGTAACTGGATGGAACCGGAGAATATCATGCTAAGTGAAATAAGTCAATCCCAAAAAATCAAAGGCCGACTATTTTCCCTGATAAGTGGATGATGATACATAATGGGGTGGGGGTATGGGGTGGGAGAAGAATGGAGGAACTTTGGATTATGTAGAGGAAAATGAGAAGAGGGAGGGGACAGGGGCATGAAAGATAGTGGAATGAGACAGACATCATTACCCTATGTACATATATGATTACACAAATGGTGTGAATCTACATCGTGTACAACCATAGAAACAAAACTTGGTACCCCATTTGTGTACAATGAATCAAAATGCAGACTGTAAAAATAAAAAATAAAAAAATAAAAATAAAATGCATGAACTCCTCTTTGCCCTAACCTTTAAATCATGAGCTAATTTTCTGTTAAGTATCTCTCTTCATTTTAAAAATGGAAATTATGATAAAATCTATGTTACAGGGTTTTGTGATGATTAAATGAGGCAGTATATATATATATACACTGTTTCTAAAATAATTATCCCAACATACCAAGGCTTAGAGTTGGCATTGCTTGTTAGACTATCTCATACATTCAAGAGTGCTTTTTCACAATGCTTTCTGTTGAACCACTTCTGAGAACATTCTAGCTGACAGGAATGTACTTTCCAGCCATGGGTGTTCACTTTCCCCTGTAGACATTGGGAACCAAAAAGGATCCAATCTTGACATTTGGGAATGGAGAAATAAATACAATTATTTTTTCTAATTTTTATAAAAAATAAAATACTGTGCTAGTCAGCTTTCCCTTGCCATGACAAAATACCTGAAAAAATCAACTCAAAGGGGAAAGATTGATTTTCTCTCATGGTGTCAGAAGTTTCGGGACATGATCACTAGCCTCTTGTTTCTGGGCCTGTGGCAAGGAAGAACATCATGGCAGGAAGCAAGTGGTGAAGCAAAACTCTTGCCACATGCTGTCCAGGAAGCATACAGAGAGAGGGAGAGAGAAAAAAAAAGAATTGGAGTGAACGTATGTGAAAATATTCACTACAAGAGGGCATACTCAGTGACGATATCTTCCAACTAGGCCCAGCTCCTAATCTTTACCACACCCCCCAATAGCTCATAAATGTATTAATCCATTGAAGAGGTCAGGACCCTCATGTTCAAATCACTATTTCCCACCTCTGAACTCTGCTGTACTAGGGACCAAGCCTTAGACACATATATTAAGGAACATTCAAAATCCAAAGCATTCATATATACAGTGCTATCTTTCTTATGAATGTGAAAGATGATTACATTTCTCAGTTCCATTATAATTTGGGAGGATCACAGAACTAATTCTTGTCAATGGGCTGTGATAGGCATTGTTGCATGTCACTTTCATGTTGAGGAAGTAAATGCCCTGTGCAATGTTCCAATACTCTCTTACCCTCTAAAACAAGTATAGAAGCATGAATGGAGAGCCAAGATTCAGCAGCCTGGATGACTATATATAAGCATCTGACCTAGGCAGCTGTCTGCAGAATCTGTGGGAGAAATAAACTTTGTGCACCACACTACTACAATTTCAGGGTCATTTGATGCTTCTCAAAATCAGCCTAATTCATCTTTATGAATACATAACTTTTATAAACAAAGACATTTAGTAGAAGAGGTACATATATCACGTTTTCTTATAAATATATTTGTAATAAGCAACATAGGATCTTAACCTAACTTTTTAATATTAGAAAAGAGTTACAATTTGCTAATACAACTATTTACCTAATAAGAAGGGGAAAAACTATCCATGATGACCTCAGGGGAAAATGGTTTCCACATTCAAAAATGAGTATTATCAGCATAATTTTTCATGCTCAATACAAATATGTGAGCTATCACAGGCAAAGGAAGTACAAAAATGATAATATGTACCACCTTGAGTTCACTGCCCTGCCCATCCTCTCTTAAGAACTCTGAAGGATCTGAGATTTTAACCTAATTGGGGACTAAAATGTTAGCTGCCACTGTTTCATGGAGAATGGCAGAAGATAGCAGACTCCTAGATCAAAGAGAAATAACTTAGTTCCTTGTAATAGTAGCAGTAGCTAGAAGGTCTTTATTTGTGCAGGTTCTCATAGCCCTAAATGCCATGAGAAGACACAAAGAAGCCTTTATGATACTTACATGAGCAGTGTCAAGGAAAGAAGCCCCACCTTAGAGAACTGGTGTGTTTGATGAAGGACAGTGGTGAAACTGTCTCATCTTTGCCAAGACTGACAATAATCACCTTTATTGTACAATCCAGTCAACAAACCTGTGCTTTCCTTGTGGGGGAAAGCATTATCACTATATTCCAAGTCTATTTGTTTTACCAACATCCTCAAAAGGTAGCTGAGAACAAAAGGAGTCAGTTTCTTTGCTTGGAAGACCCTCAGAAATGTGAGGAAGGAATGAAGATTTGCCAAAATATTTACTGTATGCCTACACTTTTTAGGTTTTGGGAAAATTTTTCCTTGAGTATGGCATTCTTTCACCAACCTGAGTAAGTAAACAATTGAAGTTGTTGACAAATCATCTCCGTTTGTATCCTATGATAGTGAATAAGGCTTTTAGCAACAGGACTCCACACAGCAATGTGAGGTCAACTTTTAACATTGACCTTAACTGTGTTCCCCTAGACCAAACCAATTGAACACATTGAAAATATCAGTTGTAACCTAGAAACCCAGGTGACTTTTCCTCTAAGAGTCTGTACTGACTTTTCTGTTTGGCCCATGGCAATAGTCCAGGTACAGAAGGACACTTTAATGATTTCATTAAGCTGGTTTGCAAGGAGGAAGTCTAGGGTAATTTGATCATCCATAACAACTCTGACCAGTGAACCTGACCTACATGTATTGCAGGGCCAAGGTGTTATTACTGCTTGCTTCAACAAAATTCAGGAATAAATTTTGAACAGTTTTTTAATGACCCCAGTATCAGGGTACACACACCAAAAAAAGAAGAAAAAAGCATTTAGTGTTCCTTTCAGGAAGCAACTTGAGTAAATGAAGGCACTGTTGCTTTTAAAGGATCTCTGTAGTCTTCTGAGGGCTGCATCACTAACCAATGCTCTTTTCTTAAATACCCCTAAAGTGATGTGACCTTAAGAGGGAAGGCAAATTAATGTTTGACTTCTACACATAGATTGTGGCCTCAAGAGTGTGCATATCCTGGAGAGTAAATGTATTTGTTCAACTACTATTACCCTCCTTGATGTAGGACCTATATGAGATGGAGGGCAAAGGTGGATTGTACTCTAATGTGGACTCTCACATGACTGATGGCCATGGACACCTAGTGTAGTCTGAGTGAGTGAGTCTCATCTTTCTTTTTGAAGGAATTGATTGAGGAAAGTCAGTTTACCCTGCATTGTTCATTCATTATGCCAACATATATAATTAATAAGAGACTCTCTAAAAAAATTCAGTTTATTTGGGAATGAGCCAGGAATTACAGTCTGGGAAATGCATGCCAGAAGAGATTGTAGGCATACGCAGAAAGGTTGAAGCAAGGGAAAGTTTTAAAGACAAAAAGAAGTCAGTATAAGCTATTTTTGAACAAATCATTGGTCAAAGAAGTTCATTGGAGGCTCTGGCTTTGCTGACTGGTATGTTCGCTTTTATTAGTTAGATCCCAGCAACTGGCCATTGCTAGGAGATGCCTTGATAAAAATGGTACTAGCTGCACAATTGTGGTTTAGCAAGGCTACTTGCGAAGTTGCAGTTAGGAATAGCTGTTGGAAAAATGCCAACATAGAAATGACCTGTGCTGCAAAAATGTGGTTGGGTACACTTTTGATACAGCCTTCCTTCGCAGCCCTTCCACTCTGTTTAGTTTGGTTTGACATAAATGAGTATTTTGAAACTGACACCTTTCACAATATGGACAGAACAGTTTGAGTAGCATTTAACTGCCCCACAGAAAGAGTGTCAATTACAGAAGTAGGGATGGAAGAGATACTGGAATGTTTTGATGAATGCTTTGCCTGAGGGAGGTCAGGAGTTGGGAGTACATCCTATTTTCAGGACACTTTTTTTGTAAGGTTAAAGGGGACATAATCAAATCATGAATAATATATGTGGCACTATTCTATGTCTCATATTTGCCTGCAAAGTGGTGTCATCTTCTGTTTCGTTTGATGTGCTCTGGATTACCTAAAAGTGTTATTCCCTTGATTTATAAACTTATGGATTCTAAGGTCAAGTTGAGTCTTTTCAAAATAGAGACTACCATCACCATTGCCAGCCCAGGGACTATGTAACAACTGCTACCAATCTATGAGATGATTTTGGTGCTGCTGCAGCTGCTATTTGAAAAAGGTGACAATAACTAATATTCGTGTAATATTCTTACGTGCTTCATATTTTCACAATTATTTTTGGTAAGGTTTCAGTCATCCTTGTTATGTGTATTTCTCTCCACTTCATTTTTATTTATTCCATTCCAGAAAATAGGTGAGCATTAAGAACAAAGGGACATATCAAGGCTAGAACATAGACATAGGAAGGATTTGACCTGTTGGAATTTGCTCGTTTTTCTGGCTTCTGTGGGAGCCCAGGCATTACATGTTGCCAAAACTACTACATTAAATGGCATTTAGCTTCTCTCTCAATTAGGAGTTGGCTTGGTCTGGAAAGTCTCAGAGAAAATGGATAATAATAAAGTTTGTGTTTTAAGCATTAGGTCAAAGGTATAATATCAACATTTGAGACCACACTTGATTTAGCTGTATTCATGGAACAGGGGGTTCTTCATAGACTTTAGAATACTATTCTAGGTTTTGCTTGTTGCAGAACAATTATTTGGCCTTAATCTTCTCTATCAAACCCCGAAAGTTAAAGGGTTTATAAGAAGTACCCCAATAGCTACTGGGAACATTTAAAAGTCATGACCTCTCTCCATATTCTGAGGATTACCACATTATGGTATGCTGGCTTAAATAAGAATTTCACATTGGCAGACATAAATTCAGTTGTTAAATCATGTGCAATTCAGCCTTCATTTCTCTTCTTTTTTTTTAATCCAGATTGCTGTGAAGTAAAGTCAAAGCTTTTAAACTTTTCCAAAGTAGTATAAAATATATTTGAAGCTTCTCAGACATTCCAAACATTTGCCTGTGTTTGGGGACTAATGTATCCATTAATTTGCTCTTTAGTCTTAGCTCTCTCCATGGAAGTCTTAGATCAGGTAAACACTGATGCAATCCATTCGTCTTCCATTCTCTTAGCAAATAATCACTCCTGTAAGCACCAGGAAATGAAAAGGAAATAACCCACAAAGGACAGTGATGGTGTCAATCAATGGGCAGAATTGTTCTTCCTCAGATGAGATTTGCCCTGCTCAACTTACTTTTATCTTAGCAGAACAACCTAGTGTAGCAGAAATGGTGGAAGTGGATAGTTTTTTAATTGGATTGGGCTCTTATGGATCCTAGAGCTGCCAAAGCAGATGAAAAATTCGGTGTTCTTTGTTTTCACCAGGAAAAAAATGTGCTACAGAGACAAAATGGAGTTGCTTAAAATCAGTTCTTAACTCAGCCAGAGTCATTTTCAATGGCAGAACTTAGTACTCTACTTGTAATAGCAGCACAAAGTGTCTTTTCAAAGGTGGTCTTTCCTGGCCTCTAAGAAAGAACAGCATAGCATCCCTTCTCTTTCCACCATGGTTGATTATTTAGAAAAATGAAACCAAATGGAATACAAAGGTCTGCTAAATCCAGAAAAGAAACTCAGCCCAAATATCTCTTATTAATCCTTGGTGACTCAATTTTCTCACCTATGCTTTGAAATAACTAATAACTATTGGAACAACCACATCCATGGTTGCTGTGAGAATTAAATACAATAATTTTTGTGAGGGTGCTTTACAAAAGGGAAATCCCTCTATAAATCTGTGGATTATCATATTATTCACTATTATCAATCAAACCCTCCAAATATCTTCAAAGTTTTGGGTAAAAGTTTAAAACACTTACCACTCTTATTAAATTCTCTTAGATCATTTCCCTCTTAAAATTCCACTTGGGGTGTGAATTCAGTCAACTTCTGTCCTGATAGCTACTCAAGTAATAATCTGTAAACTTCGTGGACAAGTTTGTGTGGAATTTCATGGCCTTGGGATTTCAATCATATCCTATTTGACAAAGATCTGAAAGTATGAAAAGATCCTCTGAAAATGATAAATTAGTGAAAATTCATTATATTTCACATTACTAATTTTTAAAAGTAGTCTGTGAAAAACTAGATGATACCTCTGTTTATTTAAGTTATATTTTGGCAGATGATCAATCTTGACATTATGTTGATTGGAACTAAACTAAAGATCATGATTAATGTGTGTGTATGTGTGTGTGTGTATGTGTGTGTGTGTGTGTGTGTGTGTGAGAGAGAGAGAGAGAGAGAGAGAGAGAGTGAGTAAGAAATAGCATCTTGGGCAAATTGACACAGCTCATAAAATCAGTGAAGATGCTCCTCTACTTAGGATGGGGTTACCTACCATAAATTGAAAATATTATATATCAAAATGCATTTATTATACCTAGCCTGCCATACATCATAGTTTGGCAAGACAGCACACTACAATATGTAGGTTGTTTATCTTCCTGATTACGTGGCTGAATAGAAGCTGTAGCTCACTGCCCCTGCCAGCATGAGTATCATACTTCATATTGCTAGCCCAGAAAAAGATCAAAATTTAAAATTCAGTCTAGTTTCTATTGAATGTATATCTCAACATCATTGTAAGATCTAGAAATTGTAAGTCAAGCCATCATTAGTTGGGAGCTGTCTATATATTTCCTTAGTACCTGAAAATATATAAGCATATAGAGTATAAAAGTAGGAGATTGTCTTAGCCCATGAGCAGCTTTTAACCTGGAAGACAAATCAAAGAAGTCTTTTGACATTTTCAGTGTCCTTAAAGTGAGATAGTTGGCTCATGTAATAAAGTTGCCTCAACAACTAAAGTAGTGAGAGTGTACTTAACTTTTATACTGAAATTTCCTTCACAAGAAGAAATCTATTATCTTGAGTTGAATTTCAGGAAACCAGAGCATCCAGGAAGGGAATAATTCCATGAAGGAAAGAGGATATTCCCTCTTTCCTTGGAAGAACCAGATTAACCAAACTCTTAAGGGCTAGTATTTATATATTCTATCATTAGAAATTAGTACAAAAAATATCTTCATGGGAAAAGAATGGTTGCTATCATTTTCAGTCTTTCCTCCTTTAGACACTTGTCCATTGGCCACTCACAGGTCTAAATCAGACCTCAGATACAGGTGGATAACTGAAGAGAGTGGGGTGGATTAGAGACTTTACCAACTGACTGCCCAGCAGAAAACATCGACAACTTTCTTAAAACAAATATGGCATCTCCCGCCACATTCCATATCTACTGAATTAGAAGATCAGAAGGTAAGAGCCGGTAAAATGTCATTTTTAAATCTCAAAGTTAATTCTGACCTGGCCTATTTGGCAGAAGACTAAGGACAAATTTTGGTGAGTTGATCTCTGATATTTAATTAATCTAAGATACTTAGAGTATCTTTCTCATGAAGTCACTTGTCCTCTACTTTGCCAACTATTTAGTTTCATTTTATTCCATGTCTAGAATTGTTCATTCTTATGTTAGATAGTATTCATGGGATTCCTTTGTTTTGGATTGGACTCCAACACTAAGTACCAAAAGACCAGACCAAATCAGAACTGCATCATTTCAGAATTGGACTACTTGTGCCAGGTGCCAAATATTCAAGTGAAAATTAAAACAGTTGTGTTTGTTAAAAACAAATGAGATTCAATGCAATCAATCCAAAAGAGCTAGGTCAGTCTAAGCTGACGTTTCTAGGAAGTTCCCTCCGCTGAAACCACATAAGACAGGTAACTTGAAACACCAATATTTTTGCTGCTCTTGTTTCTTGTTTCTACTTTCTTCAGTTTTTTCTGCCTAAAAGTCTCCCTCAGTCCCTGCTCAATTCATTGGAACACTTTCATATTTTCCAGATAGGGTGCCGCCTGATTTATGAATTGTTCATAAAGACCAATTAAATCTTTGAAATTCAATTTGCTGAAATATTGCTCTTTGACCCACCTAAGCCTGTTCCTCCTCTTGCATTTTTACCTTAATTCCATATTTATCCCAGCAGCATTATTTTATGAACATATGTTGATTTTCCTTCTTTTTCACAAAATTATTCACTAAACTCTAGATGCAATTCCTAATAACTGCCAAATTTGACCAGGTCTTTTCTCTGACATGTTAGGTCAGAAGCTTGTCATCTTCCTCCCTCCCTGCTAAGATTACTTATTTTTCAATATACAGCCCATTTAAAGGTAGACTGACTCCAGCCACAGTACAGATAGGGATCTCAGAGCCCTGCCACTCATCCCTTTGTATCCTGTCAGTTACCACTGCAAAACCAGCAAACCAGTCTATTTTAATATCCTCCCAACTGCTTCCATCTGATCAACCTTTCCTCTGGATCAAGAATTCTTGATGGTTTCTGAGATTTTGAAATAATTTTTTACATCATATCATTGCACATTTCCAAATATATTTAACATTAATCCTGAAATCTCACCAAATCTGATGTCCTAGTCTTAAGATGACTCACTCTTCTCATAACATGTCCTATAGGCGCAGACTACCAAGTCACACTGGAGGGCACAGTGTCTGCTTCATTCAGTTTTATCCTCCTTCAACACCTATAGCTCTGCATCTACTCAATTGCTGCTAAAGAAAAGTGGCATTATTGCTTATCCTTCCACAGACTGCATCTAATTCATGCATTGTATTATTAAATATACATTTATTGAATTCTCACCGTATGCCAGGACAGTTTCTAGGTGCCATAGACAAGGAACTAGTCCTATAGAAATATAAATTCTTTACTTACTAGTTGGATCTAACTGCTTGTTCCAAATTAGATCCAGGAAGAGAATGCAGGCTATGGGAGATTGCTGCCTCTATTGGTGCAATTCTGTCATCTTTGCTGAAAAAATTTGTAGTGCTCCTAAATTGTCTTAATGATGACACTTGTATAAGTTTTGTTGTCCCCTTATTAAAAAAGGGCAGAATTTTTTTTGAATGGCTAAAAGAGTAGCTACAATTTGGGGGGCATCTTTTGTATTGGACACATTATATTACCTAATCTGTGGAATTTTATCTATATTCTCATCTCATGCAATCACAGATAGAGAGTTCTGATAAGTCAAAATTTTGAAGCCAAGATTCGAACCCGGCTCTGACTGCTTGATGTTTTTCCCTTCCACAGATTGTTTTTCAATTCATATTCTCAGATGTGGTCCCCAATGAGCTCTGATGTGAGGACAGTCCCCTTTCTCCCTTCCACTTCCCTTCATGCTCCCCTTTGCCCAGGCACCACAAGAGACCTTGAGGAAGGTTGGGAGTTTGCCGGAGTTGGTCTGTCATAATGAGAAGCTTGCTGTGAAATCTATCACAGCAGTTGAAAGATTTGAGTAAATGTTTTCCAAATAAAAATCCCTCAGTGAATCAAAGAAAAAAAGAAGGTATAATTTTCCTTTGGTAAACGCAACATGCACAAGTTATTTGAAACAGCTGGTTCAAGTGGAAATGAATGACTTCCCCAGGGTCACAATCTGACAGTAAGTGCTTGTTGCTTACATGTGTGGAAGAGGTAACGGAGACAGATATTGTAATGGAGCAGAACAATTTCTCTGCCTCATCAGTTCATGAATATTTGAATGGAGAGAGTGTGATTGGAAAACCTCCTGTATGACTTTACTTTTTCATTTCCCTCCTTCCCTGGTATTCTTTTCATCCAGTGAGTATCCATTATTCACCTACTTATAGCCCAGGCATATTGCTAGGCACTGTGGCCACAGAGCTCAACGTGACACATTCCTTTGCCTCAGGAACAATCTTTGTTTTAAGCTCAAAATTATAAGATGCAACTATATTCAACAAGGGCAGGTGTCTTTGCTTATACAAAGTGAAAGAGAAGAAATGAACATATCATTCTCTTGTTCCATGACTTTATTCAGCACTACTTGCATAGAAAAATGGTAACTTTTGGAGAGAAATGCCAAACTAGACCTCCATGTGGTTTTCCAAAGGCTTTAACTTACTTGCTGCACTACACAAATTAATAAATATTTTCGAGCACCTATATGAAATGTAGCACTCTCAATTCTGGTGAATTTTCAAGAAAGGCCTTTCATTTTTCTGCACCACAGGCTGCTATTACTGAATGAGAACTCTTACATACCTCCACTAAGAAACATTTACTGAAAAATATATATAAAAGTTTTACATGTGTAGGGATGCTGGCGGCGAGGACTCTACAGTTAGCAAGTATGGTTGTCTCTGATTTCCTTATGCATACTTTCTATAATCTTTTCCAGAGGCAGTAAATTGCACAGGGCAACAGAAATCTAATCTCTTTCTTCACCCAAAGCCCTCACGAAGTCAGGGTCACACATTCAAGTTCTGCGAGTTGGACTAAGTGATATTCTGGCTCTATCTAGCTGTAGAAGAGGAAGGTGTGCATTTAAAGGAATAAAATTATCAATGTTGAAAAAGTAAAGTGGGGGGGGAGATGAATGCAGAAAGAGAAGAAAAGATTGATATAGAAGAATCGCACTTACTGAAGATTATATAAAGAGCCAACATGATTTACGCATGGATGGGAATTCTGGAATTTGAACAAAACAAGCTTGAGGAGATAAAAAGGAGGGGCAATCACTTTCAGTTTAAGAAGGGGGAGCATTCTCAGTTCAGAGCTCAGTGATGATAAATTCTCCATGAGATGGATCTGTTATTGTTGAAAGCCTCCAAATGTAGTGGCTTCTTCAGTTCCATTAGAGTGCTAAGAAAAATGAGATTTCTAAGAAAGTACTGTGACACCAAGGGCAAACTAGAATCATGGAGGAAAAAACTGTATTTCCCTTGAATCATCTATTTTCCAAGCATGATAGAATCTGAGGAGTATGCTTTTCAGTTTTACTTGTTTGTTTCTGGCTTTGTTTTTAAAGAAAGTTGAAAACTTGGAGATGATTTAAAAGTCATATGCCTTTTGTAGACCAGGAAAATTTGGTGACCACCAAGCTAGATGGAAATGACGACGATGGCAATTCCTCACGTGGAAAAGTGGCAGATTGTAGAGCTCTCGCTCAGTTTGAATAGAAAGAGTTGAAGATTGGCATCACCTTTGTCATCATCATCTTTAATTTCTGGAGCAGGCACTTATTCATGATCCCACTCCAACAAAGGGAGACCTATGTGAGGGATACAGCAGAAAGTCCATGACAATCAGAAGGCCAGAATTACTGCTCACCTGTGCCTCCTGTGAATGGGAACACAACCCACAGCAGCTGCAATGGTGCTTTGACTGGACACTCTTACTATTATCCAGTTTACTCAACTAACTCATTGTGTTTATTCCTTCAAAATTAAAGACAATTACCATTGGTGAGTAGAGGTAACTTGTAATTCATTCAGTTCAAAGCAGTTACTAAAATGTCATTTATCCCAGAAGTACTACAATCCATAGTGAAGTTGAATTTATATTTACCTAAAACTGAATGTTGTGTTGTGAGTAGAGAATTACAATGAGGGAGACAGCAGTAGGTAGATGAGCCAGTTGTGGTATTTTAAAGAGAGATTTAGCATTGAACATGTAATTTCGATATTAATTGACATGCAATGTTCAGCCCTCAGCCTGTGGATGGTAGGACACAGGGAAGTGGACCTCAAATTCCTTGACATCTGTCCTCCAAAACTCAGAAGTAAATGAATTTCCAGGAAATTCAGGGAGAAAGATAATGCTGGTCAAGAGCTTATTTGTAATTTACATGGACAAACTGGTGCAAAGAAAAAATGTAGTCAGGGTGAAGGTAGACCCACCAGAGGGTATATGAAATGGTGCATGTTGTGGATGGTGGATAAGGTGCAGAGTAATTATGCAGGGGATTTCATAGTCACTTGTGGTACTGTGGCTGTTCTTGACCCATAGAGGCCATATAGATAGTGACTTTATACAGGGTGTCCTTCTTTACAGAGGGACGTCAAAAATTCCTAACCACTACCTAATATCTCAAATGGGCCATGGTGACCCCAACAATTTTACTGCAGATATGGCATATTATCAAGTATTTCTCTAGCTAGGCCATACAGAGATCTGACATCATCTGTGCTCTCCAGAGGATGGCATCCAAACCATCAGCTGGACCATTACATTTGAGCTTGTTAGTAATGTAAATCATGAGCCACACCCCAATACGATGAATCAAAATGTATGGCTGGGAAACTAGAGACAATGATTTTTTAATGTACATTTGATAAAGTTTGAGATGTGTTAATATAAAAACTTTCTAAATATTTCCCTTTTCATTCAACAAGTGTTTGCTTTCTATAAAGGACTTTTCTGAAAAAAATGCATATTCAGTAATAAACAAGATCTATAAGGTTCTATACTGATGAAGCTGAGAAAATTCAAAGGTTTAAGGAAAACTTTAAACAATAGTGTGTTTGATTGATTATGTCTTTACGATTTTAATAAATGTGGTAAAAATAGATGCAGGAGAAATTTGAGTATTTGAGAGGTTATGATAGAAAAATGAATGATTTATTTGTGTATCTTGATATTTAAATGGTGTAGATGAAAAAATGTCAGTAGAAACTGCAAAGAAAAAGATAAAATCAAATGACTTCATTTAACGCTGATCCACCCCAGAGGATGACCTTTCATACACGACAAACCTGAGCAGGTGAGTCCTGTGTGGAATTGTGCTCCTGGCTTCTAGACATTTCTCCTGTTGAGACTCCTCTCTTTCTGTACATAGAATTAAGTGATTCAATGAAGCAGTTACCACAATGGATTGTAATTCAGTCTCCTAGGAATGATTTAACTCTTTCTTCCTGTTTAATTCAATGATTCTTAAATTGATTTGGCAAATCCTCATCTCAGCAGACGCATCAGGATGCTGAAACTTGGGAATCAGACCAGGGATTATGTAAAGATATAATGAAACAGAGGACTGAGTCCATCACTGACAAAGGCATTGTCCCTACTTTCCTGGTCCCTGCTGAACACTTTACAACTCCATCCTGATAACTTTAAGGAACTGTTTAGATGAGATGGATAACAAATAATGAACTGAAATAAAATGAAATGATGAAATGTACTTGCCAAATGCATTTTCAGAGATTCAGTCTACTTTTTTATTTTTCTATGAACCTTTTGGTTTTTCAAATATACCTTGAAAATTGAGAAAACAAGAATTTTTATTTGCATCCTGTTATTTTCCTCCTAAATACTCCAGCTTCCCAGGAATATTCTCTCTTCTGTCATTCTCTTCTATTTAGATCAACATTTCATTTTCCGACTGATGCTGTTTCATTTGATTCAATACTTCACTCTGCCAGTATAAAGCCAATTTTGTAATATACGTTCTGACACATATTAGATTCTTAATGAAGTTTTATTTGACAGATGAATGATTGAACAAATAAGTGTGTGCAGCTTTCACCTACACTTTGAAGAGCCTTCAGGAAAACTTGGTTTGGTGAAAAAGTGATGCTTCTAAAGGCTGAACTCAAACCTGAATTATGAAATGTGATTGTCATGAATACAAAAGTGCCAAACATCTCTTTTGCATTAGTTTGTCCCTGTGTCGTGTCTTTTCTCCTCATAGTTCTTACAATTAAAATGAAGTAATTATTGACATGAGGGTTCTGTCTCCTCTGCTAAAATGTCAGCCCCAAGAAAACAGAGAGAGCTTGCCATTTGCTGTGTTTACAGCAACTCATACACCAGTGCTCTGACCTTAGACAAAGGGCAGAAAATATTAGTTGAGTGATGTTTTCTCTCAGGTTCTTGAAAAGCTGACCCTGAGGCAGAGGTTTGAGCATAGGTATTTTATTCAGAAACTGAAGGGAATCAAGTAGAGAGGTAGAGATTGGGAAGAGGGAAGAAAATGCACTTAGCAAAGGACATGATAAAAGCATGCTCATTACTCAACCATGTACCCTCTCATTTGCTTCACCAAGAGCAGGAGTAGAAGCTCAACCCTACCACTAGTCCCTCTAATATACAGATAGGAGATGTGGGTGGCTGGGATTGGATCAATGAGCAGCCCTACCTCAAAATGCCGTGGCCATTTTCTTTGGTCCCAGGTAAGTTTATGGGGTTCCATCCCCCCATCAGATCTCACTGACATCAGAAGTGAAGCAAAGAGGGCCACTGTCTTCCCCTGATTTGTACCACTTACTGAAGTCTCATTGTTGCTGGGTGGCAGTGGGAAATTGTTATGGTTGGGACCTTTATTGTCCCCCGCAAAGGCTCATGTTTTAAAAACAAGGTTTTTATTATAGCAAGGTTCAGAGTGGGACTTTTAGGCAATGATTTAAGCTAACACCTCATAAGTGGATTAATTTATTTGGATTAATAATCTGAATGGACGACTGGATGGTAACTGTAGGTAGGCTGGGCCTGACTGGAGGAAGTATGTAACTGAGTGTGTGCGCTTGGACTATATCTTGTCCCTGGCTAGGTGCTCATGTGCACTCTCTCTCTGTCTCTCTCTCTCTCTCTGTCTGTCTCTCTCTCTCTCTAATCTCTCTCTGTCATTCAGCTTTCCTATGCCACACGCTTCCACCATGGTGTTCTGCTTTATCTTGGACCCAGAGCAATGGAGTCAGGAAACCATTTACTGACATCTCTGAAACTGTGAGCTCAATATGAATTTTTCTTCCTCTAAGTTATTCTTGTGAAGTAGTTTTTGTCACAGCAATGAAAAGCAAGTTAACACAGGACTCAACTAGTCACTGTATTCTTTGACACCACTACCTGGGGGAGGGAGGAGCATTCTCCTACCTCACACCAATATAAACAATCTGGGTTGACTGAGGAAACTAAGCGATCATTGTTTGCATTGAGCAGGGGATGGAAGATTGGCTCAATGCTAGACACCATTCTAACAAGGCAGAGAAATCACAGCAATATTGTCTGCTTCCCTGGTTGTCTGGGTGGGCGACAAGGACTGTTAACAAGTCAATCATCTCTGCTGAATCCAGGGAGGTTTGGATGGCAGATTTCTGGGCATGTTTGGCTTGAGCTAGGTAAGTATTGCCAAAAAGGATTTTGTTCCCTTAGGCCAGCCCTTTGCAGGTCATGTCACTGAGGTTGCCAGGCTTTCCCAAGGCTGCTTCTGGTCTGTCAGCAGTTCAGACTTGAGGCTTCTACAGCACCTTCCATGTGGCATCTGGGAACAGATACGCAACCCAGGGAACTCAAGCCCCAAGCTCCCTAGTCAACCTGCCTTCCTTACTACCTTTTCCTTTTCCTACACTTATTTGTTGTATTATGTCCCAGCTTTTTAGTCGTGAGGTGGGGAGGATCTGCAAAGAATGAAATACTTCATTTTGGGTAGAACTAGAAATCCCCTCAAATTATCCTAAAAGCCTAAATGTTTACAGAAAACGTCGAGCATCAGTTCCAATAAGCTTAACACTTGTCTTCTATTTTTATCGTTCATTTTCTCCTATGGTTAGAAAGTTGGGTGAGTGAAAAAAGAAATTTCTATTTCATTTTAAGTGGTGCCACTAGTGGAAATAATTATACATGTTTCATGTACAATCTTCCTAGCTGGGATCTTTTTTTATGAGGGAAGATAAACAAAAGATATTATAGCACATTTTATTTGGTAAGGTTCCTAAACAGTTCTTTTTATTTTTTCTCCATCTCTGGATTCAGGGTACCCATAGGTGCCATATACTCTATTTTTCAGCCTCATTTATTTTGAAATTAATTTTATACTCAAAATTCAAAATCCTTTCTATTCCCAACAGCAGTGACCTAAAAAGTCTGCCTTAAATATGACTTCATGGAAGTATTCATATTTAATCAAGCCTCTTTATCAACACTCCTGGCTACAGCTGCTGATTGTGCTACAAACAAGGGCAGGAAGGACTTTGAGGAGAAGGCAGTGGGTGGGACCTGGTTAGTTCAGGGAAGGAATTTTTCCTTTGGGTAGTATCACATGGGTCACATAATGGTGACCTATCTGCAGCACCATGGCTTCTAATAAGGAGTTGTATCAAACAGACATCCAAGAATGAGAAGGAATAAAAAACACAACAATAAGGAAATGCATCCAGCTTATCCAGCTTATTCACTCATGATCTTCTAAATACAATGTTGTGTGTAAAGCATCCTTTCAGTACTTGAGAGTGTATAGGGGACCTGTAGAGTTCATGAGCACCCAGACTGCATGGGTTCAAATAATATTTCCACTTCCTGAGGAGGTGAATTTTGGTGAATGATTTAATGCCTGTGATTTAACCTTATCATCTGTAAAATGGTCAAAATGATAAGACCTACTTAATAGACTGACAGGAAAGACAAAAACATTAATAAATATGAAGTACAAAGAAAAAAGTTTGTCAAAATGATTGCATTCAACATATGTTCATTATTATCGGATAATCGTGGGGGCAAAACATTTACAAAATTTTGTCAAGTTTAGACAATTTTTTAAAATATGCCACTCATAGAGTTATCAGAGACGTCAAAGACAGGTTAAACTCTGACAATTCTGCTCACCATGGACAAAATATATACCCCAAAGGCACCCCCCCACACACACAGGGACCCGCCTCCTCCAGTCACATTGAATCTGCAGGGGATTAATTCAATGATTGGGTCAAGATATTCATAGCCCAATCATTTCACCTCTTGCTTGGCTTCACACATGAGCTTTTGGGGAACACCTCACATCTAAACCATGACAGTCCCCATGTGGCAATGAGAGTCAAAAACTGGAGGAATAAACTCAGTCACACAGCTAAATTCATACACTCAAATGCAGGTGATCTGAAGCCAGAGATTACAAGAAACTCTTTCTTACAGTATTAAAGTAATCCAGATTCAATGGGAAAAAGGTGTTACATTCCTGGCCAAGATGATCTCAGTCATTCCTCCTGTGCAGCCAGAGCCTTATCTGAGTGTTAGTCTAGGTCCCAGGATGAGAGGCACTCTATGCTCACAGTCTCCTCATCTGTCAAGTTAGGTAGGCAGAGGAATTATCTTCAAGGTGCCTTTATGTTCTAACAATCTGCAACCCTATGAATATTTATGTTCTGAATCGTCATTCCTATATTATTAGTGATAATATTAGGTACTGTTTGATAAACAGGAATAAAATTTAGTCACTGGACTCTCTGAACAGAAGGTTGGTGGCATTGGAGAAGTTATTTTCAAAACTTTCATAGCATGCGGAGAGAAGCAAACAAAGGAAGGGTTGTATAGGAGAACCTAAAGGGAAGGATAGCATACAGTTTGTGGAGGCTTCATTCGATTCTATACTCATTTAGCGAGGGACTGAAACAGATACTATGCGCAATACTTACTGCATATTATCTTATTTAATCCTTTCAAAAGCACCGTGGACTTGAGATATTTAATCTCCAAATTTATGTGAATGATAGAACTTCAGAGAGGTTAAGTAATCATCACTCCAAGGTCATACAGGGTCACGCTGCAGGGATGCGAATGGAATGAAAATTCAAGACTCCATGCTGCAGTGCCCATTGTTTCACTGCTGTTTAAAAAGGCTTCTCAAAGTTTTCTGTTTATACCAGGCACTTTTATTATTTTCATAAATTTATGTAAATGACAGTATGGGTCATTACGGATGCAATGGTTATTTATGATAGTTATTTTTAATAAGCATCAGCATTAACCTTTCTGAACACCAAAAGTGCTATTTTCATTCACTGATGGAGTTGGTCCTATTAAACATTGTAGCTTCCCTCTGTAATTGTATTAGAAAGTATTTTCAGGGAATGTGAGGGTACGGGACTGACATTTGCAAGTAATTACTCTGAGTCAAGCACCTAATATGTATTATCTGAATATTGCAACTTTTGGGGAGAATATGATTTCCCTTTGTGATGGAAGCAACAGTTAAGATTTAGACTAGTTAATTAACAGCTAAGAGCTCTGAGATTCAAAATCCCCTGTCTCACAGTACCCCACACAGCTTCCCATGGCTAATTTCCAAATCTGGTTTCAATTTTTCTATTTTTCCTTTCACCTGGTATGTTCTTTGAATTTTCTTTTCAGGGAATCTTTGAGTGTTTGAAAATAGATACATTGACATTAGTGATTAAAGTAGAAGTTCAGACAGCAACCAAATCAAAGTCTCAATATTCACATTATTGGTGCCTGACTTGTGTTTTTAATGAACATAACAATATGTAACTTTAGTAGTTCCTGATGACTAAATGCCCTCAGTACCCATTTGCTTGCTCAGGGAATGAGTCCTTTCTTATTATTAACTAACCACTTGCATTTGTTGAATACTTTTGTCTAATGACGCAGTTGAATGAGTTTGCCAATAAGTTAGGCTGCTTTTTTCTTTATTTTCTTCCTACACAATTTTTTCCTTAAGTAGTCTTATCTTCAGCCATTTAAAATTTCCCCAAGTTAAAGAATACACATCCCAGGATACACATACCTAGGGCCTCATAATTTTTGAGCCAGAACTTGATTTGCTATATGCCATAAGCCAAATGGATAGTTTGGGGCACACATTTATCTGGAGACAGACTCTTGCCCTAAACAACAGTTTAAAACGTTACAGTGATCACCTATTGAAAATGATGTATTATGCAAGCAATTTTTTTGCAGTTGTCTGTAGAAACAGCTCAGCTACTTAAACATAAATGAGTGGTGCAGCCAAGGTGAAGTGTGTTCCCCCAGTTCCCATGCTGAGGCATTTGTTCTGTCCTTTGTGCTCCCACAGCACTTCCTTCCTACTTCTGAAATAGCACACACCAGTGAGTACCATGCAAGTCTTCTGACACACTGACTATTAAGTCTCCAAGGTCAAAGAACTTATTCTTCATTCTATCTTTTTACCACCAACCGCAGTTCCATATACCTAATAAGAGCCTCACAGACATTTCCTGAGTGATGGAAGGAATGAAAGAACAGAGGTCCATTTTCTTCTAATACATTTGGATTTCTGGGGATCAATGTTATGTGCCACCTCCTCTTTCCCTTGACATTTTTCCCCTGCTGCTAGAAATGTTGTCTGTGTCCTGCCTTCAGCTGTTGGTACCTTCAGGGATTGTCTCAGTTGCATAGACCTGTCTGACTCAAGGTCAGATACATCCAGTGATTGACAGACATGGGACTGCAAGGATCGGACCACCTCAAATAACAAGAAAAAAAGTTTGAAGGGCCATTAAAACTCCAGAGTTCCCTTAGAGTTGAAGAAGGCAGCCACTCTATCTGCCTAACCATATAATCTGCATATCTATATAACTTTTCTATTGTCCCACTCCTGTTTGCCTCCCTTCCCCTTCCTGGAGTCCTGAGACTTAATACTTCCTTGAGTATTGAGCCCAAGGAGGATACCTCTGCCATAAAGAAGAATAAAATTATGGCATTTGCAGGTAAATGGATGATGTTGGAGACTGTCATGCTAAGTGAGATTAGCCAATCCCCAAAATCCAAAGGCCGAATGATCTCTCTGATAAGTGAATGATGATGCATAATGCGGGGTGGAAGGAAGGCAAGAATGGAGGAAGGATAGATAGCATAGAGGAAGGGAGGGGTGGGGTCAGGGTGGGGGGGTAAGAATATTAACAGAATGAGACAGACATCATTGCCCTGTGTACATGTATGAATGCACAGATGGTGTGACTCTACTTTGTGTACAACCAGAGAAACAATAGCTGTACTCGATTTGTGTTCAATGAATCAAAATTAAATAAATAAAAAAATATACAAATTTCTGTCTTAGAATCTACTTTCCAAAGAACTCAGTCTGCAACACGTTTCAAGACAAACAAAAGTATTAAGTATCCGCCCTTATCCTCTAATGGGAACCTATGCTGATTTACAGATCCCATCTCAGGACATGGTGCGCAGTTTCACCTACATGATCGCATAGGATTCTTATTTTAGTCCCATAAGCCAGGTGATTTTTTTTCCGAATTTTATTTTTGGCTCAAAGATTCTAAGAAACTAAGTATTTTTGTCTTAACTCCAAATGTTATGTGTGTCTCAAAGATTTGAAGGAAAATGTCCAAGTTCTTATATTTCACCTAAAATTAGAAGTTACATTTCCCTCAAAACTCAAGTACTATAATAAAGACAAGACCTGAACTGGCAGTCTTGGAGGTTTTGTTCTATCCTCCCTGGGTCAAAGACCACTGGCTGCAATAAAATGCTGCTTTTAATACATGCTCATTGAAATTTTCTACAGAGAGATGTTTCTGCATTTCACTGCTTTTCTTATTTCTCTTCAAAATTCAGATCGCAGGATCATGTCTAGTTCTGTTTGTGTAGATCCCTGACCTCTTTTGAGGTGGGTTCCCTAGAAGTAGAACTTAAGCTGAGGACTCTCACTCAAGTGATTTAATAAGTGAAAAAGTGAGAAGCCCTGTAAAGAAAGCAGAATGGAAAGGGAGATACTAATCCATGTTGTTTTTCACTGAAGACTAGCATAATTCAATTCCTGCAAATGGACCACATTCAGCAATGAAAACCCTACACATTTAGTCTCCATTGGAGGTAAGGGGGAAGTTTTTGTACCAAAACATGAGCCAGATTTTGGCTATGGACTGTTTCCCCAGGGCAGGTGTAACCAACCAGATGCTACCTGGTAGGTAAGAGTCAACCTTTTAGAGGAAAAACCTACTGGCAGTGGGCTCATGCAGCAGGAAGATGAGAAGATACTCAACTAGAGAAGACACTGGTGAGGGCACCAGATCAAGGAAATAATAGAGAATCTAGAGTCTATAATGCCCTTCAAGACAATGAAAGGAAGGGTTAGCACTTAAGAAAGAGACACTCAACTGCATTACTTTCTGGTAACAGAATAACTAGAGTAGGTTGACTAGACTGAGGACTATTGGATCTACTCACGTCAAAGCTGACATTTACAAAATTATGGCATTTGCTGGTGAATGGATGGAGTTTGAGAATATCATGCTAAGTGAAATAAGGCAAGCCCAAACAACCAAAGGCTGATTGATTTCTCAGATAAGTGGACAATGATACATAATGGAGGTGGGGGAGGCAAGAATGGAGGAAGGATGGATTTTATAGAGGAAAATGAGGGGCGGGGAGGGTTCTGGGGAGGGAAAGATAATAAAATGAGACAAACATCATTGCCCTATGTACATGTATGATAACACAAATGGTGTGACTCTACTTGGTGTTCAACCAGAGAAAGGAAAGTTGTACCCCATTTGTGTACAATGAACCAAAAAAAAAAAAAATAGCTGACATTTACAAAGTAATCTTGTGGAGTGGTGTGGAAAGATGGTGATGAGGTCTGGAGAGAGTGTAGGCAACAGAGAGGATTTTGTTGTTGCTACTAATGATGGAAGATGTTACTACACGTTGTTAACATGGAAAAATGATCTAGTAGATAAAGGACATTAATGATAAAGGGGAGAAAGGAGAATTGCCAAAAAGATGTTGTTAAAGCAGGTGATGGTGGAGGAAACTAAGACACAAATAGAGATGAGAACCCCCCAAAAAATGCAAATTGTCTTCCCATTTCCACAGGAGAAAAGGAAAATACAGGGGCAAGAAACCAGGTAGATGTGTGGAACTGTATGGAAGTTCTTGCTTTTATATTTTCTTAGTGAAATAAAGCATAATGCAAACAGCTAAGAATGAGGAGGGAAGAGGCAGTCTTAGAAGTTTAAGAGAAAGTGTGAACTTGCCATGTGAGAGAGGGCAGGGACAGAGCACTGTAATTAGGTCACTGTCCAGAAGTAAGAGTCCACCTCAGGACAAAGGTCAAGACTTTAAGACAAGTCAGGATGTCTGTACATTATTCTCTAGCTACCTTCCACTGCTTGGTTTAGGCAAGGTGTGATGAGGCACATGTAATCGAGGTGGGACTTTTGTTTGATGAATATAGGAAATGATAACTTAGCTGATAGTTGAAGGTGCATACCATGGGGTTATTATAATGCAAGGCCATGAACTCCAATCTAAGACTCAGAGTGAGGTCACAAAGGTAAGGGAAATAAGGAACATTGAAAAGGAGATAAGGTCAAAACACTGAAGGTCCTGAAAGGGCAGAAAACTTGTGAGATTCAGGTAGTCTAAGAAGCGATTTGTAAAGATTAGAGGTGATGGTCTGTGTGTGGGATGCCTGCAATTTAAAACATGGAGGAATTGCTTTCACATATAATGACTAGTCCTAGACTATGACTATAGCAGTAAGTGTTTTATATAGGGTGGAGAGCATGATTATTAGATCCAAGAAGACCAAGAATAAAAATTCCAAGATATTGGAAACAATGTATAGAAAGTCATTAAAATCACCAGTATTTAGGATAGGAGTCACGTTGGAAAGTAAAACAGGGAACCAAAGGATAAAATCTTCAAGGAATGAAGAAGTGGCTTAAGGGTCATTGAGGACAACCAAGCTGGGCAGTGGGAATTTTTATGAAGGTAGAAGAAATATTAGTTTGGAAACAAAAATTTGGAGCAGGGAGAGACAATACCCTCACTCCAGGACCAGAGGTTGGCTGCAAGGAATGACACGTCTCACAGGACCATATACACTTCATTTTAATGACACAGAGACTCTCTCATTCATAGACAAATTCCAAAATGTGGCAGAATGCTTCTGATTTATCTAAATTGGAGGTTTTGATCATTCCTGATCCTTGTGGCTATAAGCAGGGCGAGAAAGTCACAATAGGATCAACATGGCTTCCAGAGTCACCTCTGGTTAACTTGTAGATCCTTAAAACTATTTCCTAACTCCTCACCACCAACAAAGAGTTACTTCCTAAAAATTTCAGCTTGCCTGCCTGCCATTTTTTTCTTTTTTTTTTTTTATTTTTTTTTTATTTTTAAAACTAAAACCCAGAAGCTCCTGCTTATCTAGGAGGAGCTGAGTCAATAAGCAGACCATGGTCCACACCTTTTGAACTGTAATTGGACAGGCTAGCAGCACTGGCTGCAATTCCATTATTACCCCACCTACAGAAACTCCTTAGCTTAAAATGAGCTCTGTAAGAAGCTGCAGAAACTTACCTGGTATCGGCACAGTTTATTGTTGTGCAAGCAATCCCGCTTTGCACAGGACATCTTGATTTGTGTTAACATTCTAATGCACTAATCTTCCTAATACCCCTTATATTTATTTATGACATAAATCAAATCCTGCTCAGAACCAAGTTGTTGCTGCTTTTTTCCCCTCCTACTCTCCTGCTGGGTGTATTTATATTATGCCGTGTTGTGTTTCTACCCTTGCTACAAATTTATCTGAGCTTCGACTTTTACTGCTGATTTAGCAAACATTTTATATTCAGCAATGAACTGTAAACATTTTTTCTTCTGACAGATCCATTATGACAAGTGTTATAAACTCTTCACTGCAGACTGTATCTCTTCTATTGAGCTGCTCTTTATATCAATTTTACTATGCACAGAAAACGACGCTGGTAATATTGCACCTGTCTGAGCTCGGCTGGGACAATCAGTAAGTTCTGCAACATGGAGCATCTATATACTTAGTTTTATTACATCTGCTTCTAGTTTATACAGCATGTTAGAGGGAATCAAGTTTTTAAGGATAGTCAAATGAACTGAAAGTAGTCCATGAACCCCAATTTCTTTCTACTTAGAAGTTTGGCTGGCTATAAACATACAAAACATTTTTAAATAGTTAATAAAGTTGCCTGTTTCCTATTGGGTCTAAAATGTCATTATGTAGCTGCATTAAACCCAATTTACATCTGAGGATACATGCTGATTCCAGAGAAGTGTATTCATATTCAAGTCATGCCTATATGCTTGCTTAGCTTTGGGATGGGGGACTCTTTCATTTACTAGCAACTTTTAATGATTTTGAATATAAAAAATCTACTAAAAGCAATGATAAGAAAAGAAGAAAAGAAGACCCTATATTATGGGTTAATTGCATTCCTCCAAATCTATATGTTGAAATCCTAATCCTCAGTATTTCAGAATCTCCATTTGGAGATAGGCTTTTTAAAAGGTGTTTAGGTTAAAATGAAGTGATTAGTATGCCCTAATCCATTCTTATGAGAAGAGGCAATCAGGATACATATATACACCTGGGAAGACCCTGTGTGGGTTCAGGGAAAGAATGGGCACCTTCAAATCAAGGAGTGAGGCATGGCATGGCCTTGAACTTACAAACTCAAGAATTGCCAGAAAAATCGTATTTTGTTGTTCAAACCACCCAATCTGTAGGGATTAGTTATGGTAGCCCAAGCAAACCAATACATTATGTTTGTCATGTCTAATTTTTGCATGATTTTTTTGCACATTACTTCATTTAATTTCCCTGTTAGTCCTGAGACGTTTCTACCACCTTTGGTGTGAAAATGCAGAGTCTAAGGCTGAGAGGGATTAAGCAACTAGCTCTAGCTAGATGCTAGAGAACTGCTGTTAAAATGCAGGGTATTCTGACTCCAAATCTCTGTGACTTTCCCTTTAAATGCTGCCTGTTTTATACAGTCCTATATTTAGTGAGATTTTACTTTTCAAATACAAGAACAGCCTATTTAACCACAGAAGTAATTATTAACATTCATGGAATTGCCTCTGGAAAAGACAGGAAACCAACATTTCATTGGATGAAGCATTCTGGTTCATAGTTGTTTTAGTTAGCTTTTCACCACTTCCCAAAAAAACCCTGACAAGAACAATTTGGAGGAGAAAAGGTTTATTTTGGCTTAAGGTTTCAGAGGTTTAGTCTATAGACAGCCAACTCCATAGGTCTGGGCTGCAGGTGAAGCAGAACACCATCATGGTGGAAGGGTGTGGCAGAGGAAAGCTGTTCAGGATATGGCAACCAGAAAGCAGAGGGAAGCAGAACTCTTCTCATCCCCAGGGACAAAATGTAAACTCAAAGGCACACCCCCAGTGACCTACTTCCTCCAGTCACACTCTGACTGCCTAATCCACTGATGAGGTCACACCCCTCATAATATAGTCATTTCATCTCTGCAAACTCTTGCATTTTCTCACACATGAGTTTTTGGAGGATACCTCATATCTAATTCATAAAAACAATACTATAATATTTAAGAATACATCTAGAGTTTTACTTATTTTTCATTAACTTAGCTGTTGATTGCCTTCTGCATTTGGGGCATTAAAAGATGCATAAGTGGAGAAGGTAGATATGGCTTCTGTTTGCACACAGATTCCATTATAATAAACACAGTGAATTTTGGTGGTTTCCATTTGTGTGCTTGTTTCTGTCTTGCAGTTTTTTTTCCCCCTTAATGTATCCCTCCTCTGTCTAAAGGAAAGGTCGTGAGGTCCTGTGCTGTGTCTTGTTTGCCTTTGTGTCTCCAATACCTGGCAGAGTGCCCGGCACATATTAAGGGCTCAATAAATATTTTTAAATTGAATTGGGATTCCAAATTTATAGCTGATAAAGATGAATGAATATCCCGTTACTTGACAGGAGTTCAAGCGACATTCTGAAAACTGCTGATGGCAGCTCAGCCTTTGTGCACAACATATAAATACCCAACGGTCCCAACGGTTCATAAAGCCACACTAATGTGAAAAGGTAAGCTTAGGTCCCAGATCACTGATTTTTCCTTCCCCTTCTACTTCTCCCATTCCTATTTTAATACCATAGTGTGATTTTTATAACATGACTTTTTTTTTCTTGGATTTAATGACAAGAAAGGTAGAAGGTAGAAGGTAGAAGATGACACATCTTTGTGTCATGGCTTAGAAATAACCATGTGCCATTTTACGTTTATCATTTTTGTCTTCTATACCCCTTATTATCCTAAATATATCCTTTTGCATTGGAATCAGTATAAAGTTCCAAAACGTACCTCTTTCGGTTATTGAAAATATGGTACTACATCATTAACCATTACACTATGGTTTAATGGGGGTGAAGGAACTTCCTGGATTTCGTGGGTAGCATTTATTTTTCTTTCATTTATTTGAATGCTCTGTTTTCCAGGCACTATGCCAGATACTCCAGTCACAAAGATGAAAAGGTGCAGATTTTGCTCTTAAAGATCATTATTATGGCCTTTGGATAATCCCATCTATGCTATACAGTCATTCATCCCTTTTTCCAGTATTAATTTATCCAGTTAACATTATTTTTTGTAATTGTTACATAACATTATTTATACAACTAATTTGCTATCATTACTTCAAACCATTCTTTTATTCAAAAATTTATATTCAGTATCTAGTACATGTGTCACTGTTCTAGGCAATGGGAAAATATCAGTAAACGCAACTGTTAATCTTTTGGAAGAGATCAATAAACAAGACCATTAAGGTTTCTGACCCCATGGAGTTTATTTTCTGGGGGACAGAGACAGTGAACAAGAGAGAAATTATAGGTGATGTGTAGAAATTAAATGTATGGGGGAAAAAACAGAAGATTTTGAAGAAAGTGACATTGTGGAGAGAGGATGCAGATTTACACAGGAGAGCCTGGTGACCCAGACTTAAGGTAACTCTATAGCTGTTACCTCAGTGATGTGAAAAAGCACTGGTTTTGGATATCCTGGGACAGAGTTTTACATAGAGGGAATCCCAAGCACAAAATCTCAGGGCAGGAATATATGCCTTATTGGTTGGAGAAAAATTGAGGAGTTCCATGTGCCCACAGTGGGTAAGCATGTCTGGGACCTTGGAAGCCAACTGGATGAAGTAGGAACCAGGGCATCACAAGGCCTTGAAGCAGCAGGGAGGTTAAATGGTGTTGGGAACCTCTGGAAGTTCTTTTTCAGACTTTCTTATTTCCTCAGTTAAACAGGAATTAAATTCATCATTTCAGAGTGGGAAGTGGAGGGGAAGGTTTTAGAGAGTTCAGAAAAGAAATCTCATCATTCACTTATCAGGGAAAACATTCGGCCTTTGGATTTTTGGGATTGGCTTTTTTCACTTAGCATGATATTCTCTAATTCCATCCATTTATCTGCAAATGCCGTAATATTATTCTTCCTTATTGCTGCATAATATTCCATTGTGTATATATAACACAGTTTCTTTAGCCATTCATCTGTTGAAGAACATCTAGGTTGGTTCTACAGTCTAGGTATTGTCTAGGAAAGAGACAGACATCATTACCCTATGTACATGTATGATTACATGAATGGTATGAATCTATATCATGCACAGTCATAGAAATGAAAAGTTGTACCCCATTTGTGTACAATGAATCAAAATGCAGTCTGTAAAAAAAAAAATTGAAATAAAAAAAAGGAAAGAAATCTCTAACAGACATTGAAGGGATGGCTAGGGAATTGCCTAGGACTATGGAGAAGAACTAGTGTCTTGGGTGGAGACACAGCTCCATATCCCATTTCACTTCTTCTGTGGAATGTCCCTTCTTGCCCAGTCACTATTAATCTGCTGTTTCTATTTAACCCCACAGTACTTTCTGTGTCACTTCCTTACGGTGCTCATCACTGTCTCTTATGTGATTTTTCTCCCTGAAGGAAGTGTCAGCTCCTCAGAGGTAAAGGTGATAATTGACCCCTCAGAGTAACCACAGCACAGTTTTCAACACACAGTAAATAATCTCTAGGGAATCCATCTGTTTGAAGAATGAATGTTTTAATAACTTCTTTTTATTCCTCTGTTTTTTTTTTTTCTTTTTGGTGGGGGAAGAGCAAGGGTCTCATAGAACAAAACAGAGATAGGTATTGTTTACCCTCCAGTTTCAATGGGAAAATTTCGATCTTACGAAAACGACTTTTAAATCTAGGATCACACATTTTGTAAAGAGCAGCATTTTAGGGCTTCTTAAAAAATAAGTAAGATGTCAACTAGAACAAAACCATGAACGTAGGAGTGATTTATGGACCTTGAGTCATCCATTTGGATTTACTTTACATAGTCCAGGTTATGAAAGGGAAATGAACTTCATTTCACAGGCCAACTCTAGGTGCTTGTAGGGGCTGCATGTTAGGGGGACTATAAAGTCCCACCTGGATTCAGAACAGCAGAATGATGTCATCAGTTAGGGATGCCTACTTTGAGCAGGGCACTGATGGACAATGGCATCAGTGAAATGCCAGGTGTAGATGAAGGTGTTGCTTAGCTTGAGCTAAATCCAAGACAATGCTTATTAACAGTCAGTTATTCATACATCCAACACCATGCACTGAGGACTCCTCTGTTGCATTAGTTCTTGATAATGCCCTGATGAGAAAATCAGGATGCTTCTTGGCCTCTTATGGCCTATAGAGGAGAGAAAAAATTAAGTCTAATTATAATGTAAGCAGGTTGGTGCAGCCACTCTGGAAAGCAGTGTGGAGATTCCTTGGAAAACTTGGAATGGATCCACCATTTGACCCTGCTATCCCATCCTTGGCCTATACCCAAATGACTTAAAATCAGACTGCTACAGTGATGCAGCCACATCAATGTTCATAGCTGCTCAGTTCACAATAGCTAGATTATGGAATCAACCTAGATGCCCTTCAGTAGATGAATGGATAAAGAAACTGTTGTATATATACACAATGGAATATTACTCAGCCATAAAGAAGAATAAAATAATGGC
>JAJEJO010000216.1:254189-304486 GCA_020662805.1 Glaucomys volans
GGAAGGGAGGGGTTGGGTCGGGGTGGGGGGGTAAGAATAATAACAGAATGTGTGACAGATACCATTGCCCTGTGTACATGCATGAACGCACAGATGGTGTGACTCTACTTTGTGTACAACCAGTGAAACAATAGCTGTACTCCATTTGTGTTCAATGAATCAATAAAAAAAAATTAAAAAAATAAAAAATAAAATGAAGGTATTTAACCAATAAATAAATAAATATAATGTGAGTGGTTTGTGGGGGTTTTATGATGCAGTTAAAACACATATAATAAAACTTTTAAACCAAAATTGGAAAAGACAAAGAATATTTCCCTGAAGAGGTAGTTTCTGAGTTTTCAGGTTGAAGAACTGAAAGGTCAGTGAGGATGAAGTTAGAAACCCTGGGAAGAACAGTGTGAAATTATATGCAAAAATAAGCAAGGTCCAATTTATAACAGTCTTAAAATTACGTTGAAGGACTGTAACAAGGAGAATGGCAAAATTAATTATGCATGTTAAAATTACCATTCTACCTGCATTATACAGGGTGATGTGTCAAGAGCTCATCTGGTGATAGGCAGACAAGAAAGCAGGTATTGTCATGATCAAACAAGAGGTAATGGCGGTTTATAATGAGATCATGTTGAGGAAAGCTAAAATAAGTGAATGAAGTGAGAGGTACTTAGCACATGAAATCAATAGGAGATGGTGCATAATTAGATGTTAGCAATAAAAGAAGAAGACACATTGCAACCAAATCATAAAGTATTTGGCCAACTAGAAGAATTAAAACATTATCAATTGAGATAGGAGGAACAAGAAGTAGGTTTCAAGGAGCTGTATCATTACTTTAATTTGCAGGTTGAAATTTGATGTTTGCAGAACACTTAAGTGATACCCTGCAGGCAGTTCGATATTTGGTTTAAAACTCAAAGTCAAGATACAGACTGGAAGCGGAAGTCTGGGAATCATAACCATAAATCATAATTAAAATGATTCATGATGATGAAATAATTCAAGGAAAGGATATAGGAAAAAACTGAACAGTTAATTCTCCTGCAGTCACCTGCCTGATTCCCTTAGTCCCTTTGATGTTTCTGATTCTGAAATACTTCTACTCTGAATAGTCATTTCATCCCAAACCTAGGAATCCTCTTTGGCCCTGGTCCTCTAGATTTCTTCAGAAATCTGCTACTGTTATTATAACTATTCACTATCAAGGAGTCTCAGAATTTTCTGCTTCATGCATGTCCCTATTCTTGCACAGCAAATCATATCATTGGTGTCTGGTATTTTCAATGCACACTCCCAATATGGTAGTAACTAGCTACAGGAGGCCACCAGTCACCTTGGGAGAATGAGTTTGGCCCCTGAGGATCTGGTAACTCTTAGAACAATCGACCCAAAGGAACTAACTGTTCATACTGAGGACACCAAGAGTCCCCTCATTACTAAATACTTCAGGCACTCCTAAAAGTGACATTTTCTCAACCTCTTATTCAACCTGGTTTTAGTGTTGACCATTCTTATCACTTGAAACAATCTCTTCCCTTAATTTTTGCCAGCATATATTTCTCAATTTATTACTGCCTCTCTATATACTCATCAATCCCTTTGGACTTTAATTTGATAGTACTCACTGGTATTTTTTGTTCTTCTTGTTTTGCTTTCCTACAAAACTCATTTTTCCCTGTTATACATTATTTCTTTGAGACAACTGATCAATTTGCATCATTTACTTTTCTTTCATTGTGAAATACCAACTTCAGTTGGTTTTCCCCAGTACAATTCCATTCAGTCTCACTCAGTTATCTTCATCTTCTTTGACAGTATCCTGTTTGGTCACCAACCAATATTACCATTGCACCACCGGCCAGCTCACCTGCCATCCTTTGAGTATTTATATTATTTTACATGGTAGCAACAGGGCTGCAATGGTACCACACATCATATTTTTATACCCATATCAAAATAATCAAGGAAAGGGTAGGGGAAAGGTATCCCATCTCTTTTCATTAAAAGTTCTCTTTTTTTCCCCAGAAGTTCTAGGTAATTTCTCCTATACTGTCAGGAGTTGTGCTGAAATCTCCCTTTGTACCATCCCTGGAGGAAGCAAACAGAATTGCCATGATCAATTATTTAGTATAATTCTTCCTATGAAGGTGAGCATGAGGTTGCTTTAAAAAATCCATATTCTGCTACCAGTGAAGGTGAAGAAAATGACTGTAGGGCAAGCAGCCAACAGCTTTTGCCATGTTGAATAACAAGGAAGCTCAATTCAAATAAGAGGCTTTGGTGTTAGGAATGGTGCATTAGCACAAAGTGTGGATCAAATATTCATTCCTTAGCTCTTGAGCTTTGCTGTGACTCCAGCTGAAGCATCACAGAATTCTAATTCAACAGTTGGGAGCAACTCACTACGAATAACTGGGTGTTCTAATGAGAGCATGAGAAAATAATTTCAGGCCCTTGGTCTCCAAGACACTGTGAATAGGGGCTCCTTTCAACATGATTTTAAGATTACATTAATTAATGAATCAATGAATTCAAAATAATGAAAGTTTGGACTTTTAGTTTTCTAATTCTTATCTGTTTTATATTTTTCCAGAGAGAGAATTTTACTAATTTTATTAAGATGCATCACAAGAACAACTCAAAAGGGTTAATACCCTGGGTATAGTGGTGCTTAGCCGTAGTAATCCCAGAGACCTGGGAGACTGAGAAAGGAGGATCAGCCTCTGCAATTTTGAGTCTGGCCTCTGCAATTTAATGAGACCCTGTTTATAAATAAATAAATAAATAAATAAATAAAATTAAAATGTCTGGGAATGTAGCTCAGTGATAGAGCACCCCTAGGTTCAATTTTCAGTGTCAAAACAACAGCAACAACAACAAATCAACAACAACAAAAATGTGTATTATGAATAATTATATCTCAAGACAATTTGCACCCTGGCATAAATAGTCTCTTATTGCATCAAAGATCCTTAGAAAATGATCCCTTTGTAATATTAATTCCATTCATACGGCTCTAATAGATGTCTATGAGATTGTAGCCAACACTCTCCTTGTTAAATAGTAAGTCATATTAATGTGTGCATAAAGCATGTTTTGACAAGACATCATAACATTGTTATTATTATTTATTGCTTTCAAGGCACCTCTGAGCCTGTAGGAAATTTGCTTTAATATCACATTATAACTCCTCTAGATCCCTCTTTAATGGCTTTCCAGACAAGAGCAGCCTGTTTCCCTTCTTCAAGATGGTTTAAAAATCTGACTGCTACTGCTGAGCTGGTGCATGTGAAGTGTGAAGTTTTTAATCTGATCTCTGCTCAGCTTCAAGCATTTAATTTGCAGCTTAGGAATTAGCAGGGGTCCTCCATGCAGATCAACAGGGGTAAAAGCTGTTAAGATTTGCCAATACATATTGAAGAAAGCTGAGTGGGAAGGAGCAAGTCAATTGCACTGAAGGAAAATATACCAGGAGGCCTGCAGACTGACTCTGCTTCACATCTGCGGAGGTCCTGCACCACCCCAGACACCATCACACTCTCTTCATGGATAACCGTAAAGTGGTAATCCATGCATAGACACCTTAATTTCCTGCAGCTCAGGAAAGGAGACTCAAGCCAAAAGAAAAAAAATGGACAAAAAAGGGAAGATTAAAAGAAAAATAAAGCAATGCTACCAAAACTAGTTTAAAAACCACCTAGTAGCAACCTAAGAATTAAAATTGTGAAGTTTATCTTCAGAGAAGGAATACACTTTGATCACTGTTGGCAGCCTTCACATGCTAAGGCACCAAGAAAGGTCAAACCATCCACCACCTGATAGTTTCAGCAGCACCCATGACCCTCCCATAGCACCTCCCCTTCTCCCTCCCAATTACTGAATCCCACTCAGGACCATAGATCAAACTCAGTTTGTCTCCCTTTCCTTCGTTTCTTCATTCTTTTCTTTTCAAAATGGTATTAGGCTGCGATAAACATTGATGTGGCTGCATCACTGTAGTGTGCTGATTTTCAGTCCTTTGGGCATAGGCCAAGGAGTGGGATAGCTGGGTCAAATGGTGTTTCCACTCTGAGTTTTCTAAGGAATCTCCAAACTGCTTTCCAGAGTGACTGCACCAATTTGTAACCCCACCAGCAATGTACAAGTGTACATTTTTCCCCACATCCTCACCCACCAGCAATGTATGAGTGAACTTTTTTCCCCACATCCTCACCAACACCTCTTGTTGCTTGTATTCTTGATAATATACATTCTAATTGGGGTGAGATGATATCTTAGGGTAGCTTTGATTTGTATTTCTCTTATTACTAGAGATGTTGAACATTTTTTCATATATCTGTTGATTGCTTGTAGATCCTCTTCTCTGAAGTGTCTGTTCATTTCCTTAGCCCATTTATTGATTGGGTTATTTGTATTCTTGGGGTAAAGATTTTTGAGTTCGTTATAAATTCTGGAGATTAGTGCTCTATCTGACATGTGTGTGACAAAGATTTTCTCCCACTCTGTAGTTTCTCTCTTCACATTGTTGATTGCTTCCTTTGTTGAGAAAAAGCTTTTTAGTTTGAATCTATCCCAATTATTGATTCCTACTTTTATTTCTTGTGCTTTGGAAGTCATGTTAAGGAAGTCTGGTCCTAAGCCAATATGATAATGATTTGGACCTACTTTTTCTTCTATTAGGTGCAGGGTCTCTGATATAATTCCTAGGTCCTTGATCCATTTTGAGTTGAGTTTTGTGCAGGGTAAGAGATATGGGTTTAGTTTTATTTTGCTGCATATGGATTTCCAGTTTTCCCAGCACCATTTGTTGAAGAGGCTATCTTTTCTCCATTGTATGTTTTTGGCTCCTTTGTCAAGTATGAGGTAACTATATTTATGTGGGTTTGTCTCTGTGTCCTACCTGCCTATTTTGTTGCCAATACCATGCTGTTTTTGTTACTATTGCTCTGTAGTACAGTTGAAGGTCTGGTATTGTGATACCACCTTCTTCCCTCTTCCTGCTAAGGATTGTTTTAGCTATTCTGGGTCTCTTATTTTTCCAAATGAATTTCATAATCGCTTTCTATTCACTATAGATAAATTGTGGAATCAACCTAGATGACCCTCAATAGATGAATGAATAAAGAAACTGTGGTATATATACACCATGGAATATTATTCACTCATAAACAATAGTAAAATTACAACATTTGCAGGTAAATGGATAGAGTTGGAGAATATCATGTTAAGTGAAATAAGCCAATCCCCAAAAACCAAAGGCCAAATAATTCCTCTGATAAGTGGTTGATGCACATAATGGGGGTGGGGGAGATAAGGGAAGAATGGAGAAAGGATGGATTGTATAGAGGAAAATGAGGGGTGGGGAGGGGGCAGGGAAGGAAAGAGAATGAGACAAACATCTTTACCCTATGTACATGTATGAATACGCAAATTGTATGATTCTACTTTGTGTACAACCAGAAAAACAATAGTTGTACTCCATTTGTGTACAATGAACCAAAATAAAAAAAATACAAGGCTAGGAAATTTATGTCCAATTAATTCTACTCTTCTTCCTATTCCCCTCCCCCTCCCTTCCTTCATTTCCCTTTGTCTAATTCAATGGACTGCTATTCTTCCCCTCCCTACCCTCCCTTGTTTTGGGTTAGCATACTCATATTAAAGAGATATGGTTTTTGGTGATTAGCTTAAAAAAATAAATAAATAAAATGGTATTAGGTATTCAACCCAGGAGCACACTACCACTGAGCTATATCCCCAATCCTTCTTTGATTTTTTTATTTTGAGACAGGGTCTCACTAAGCTGTTCAGGCTCTTCACAGACTTTCAAACCCTGCCTCTGCCTCCCAAGAAGCTGGGATTTAAGGTGTTACACCACACCCATCTGCTATGGTGCTCCTAAGGAAGGAAAGCTTCCTTAGGAGCTTTCCCCACTATTTCAAAACTATACCACCCATTCCATGCACTTTTATCAATAGTCACATATATGTATATGTGTTATATATGCATATGGCATATTTTATATATTAATTTGACATATGTTCAGGATGTTATATAATATATAATATTGCATGTTATGTACAATATTTATATTATATGTTTATTTACATATATACCAACATATGTAAGATAATTAAAAAACAGTGAAGTGATACAGTGAATACATTAGACCCTTATATTTCAGTGTTCTGAATTATCTCAACTGTATTTGCATGTATATGTACATATGCAGTTGAATTATAATTTCAGAAAGAGCAGAGGTGGTCTGAAACTGAGCTCTGATCTGTTGCTAAAGTGCTTCACATTTTGGTCATAGCTGTCACAAAATTGTATGCATCTCTACCTTGGAAAATTCACTTCCTATTGCATAGTAACTTTAGTTTCCACTCTATAGAGGTGATGTTGTAGTAGATGAATCTATTTTCCTTCACAATTCAGATGTTTTATTTGATTTATTAGATTCTGTTTCTCCTATTTCCAAGAAAATATCATGTAATGTTGAAGTTTCATAATCCTTTGATAAATATGCAAATTTCATTGTAGTAGCTGGTTGGCTAGCTGGCTGGTTAGATTGCTAGTGAGTGTGTGGATGGCAGATCAATGGAAGGAATGATATTTCATGAACAATTAGAAAGGATTTCATTTCTTCTTTGATCCAGTAGAAGGTACACATTGACTTACAACTTTATGTTTGCTCTACCCAACATAGAATGCTGTGGTTGATACCCCTGAGACTTCCCTGCTTTCCTGGAGTGCTAAAAATCTGCCTGGGATTCAAAGGTGGTGCTCAATGCTGAAAGAGGATTGGCTTTTTAGGGAGTTAAAAAAAAAATCCAAACTATATTCTTTTCAAAGGGAAAAGGAACCTAGTATTCCCCTTTCAACCCTCATACAATGAAAATGTCTCCCAGACATCACAAGAGTCAATTAAAACTCATAACCCACAAGTTCATTTTTCACCCCATTGCTAGCTGGTTCATTTCTCATTTTACCTTAGACTTTGACAAGTCATATAAAAGAAAGGGTGAGAGAATGACTCTGATGTCAAAACCCGCTTCTCACTCTCTGGAGCACACCATGTCATGTAGGCAGGTGAGAAATGACCCTATTATTGCTTCTAAGGACTAAGAATTGCCAAGTCTTTCCAACAGAGCTATTTGTCCTGAACAAGTATATTCTACAGATGGAGAGATCTACTCAGCCTTCATATGTGCAAAGTTACATACACTATTTTGTCATATTACCCAGTAGAGAATAGTCAGTTTTCCGTGGTTATGAATTTTTTAGATGATGTGGTCATTTAGAACTTGTTCACCTATTGAAGGATCACATCTTCATTTCTGAGGGATCTAAGTCTATGCTTGTGCTTCCTGTATATGTTTCCTACATTCTTATGCTAACTTTAATATTGGATGGAGTAGTGTAAGGTAACAGAAATATGGATCATCTGACTTGTTTCCAAACTACACCATGTTGATTTTCTTATTAGCAACCTCATTTTTCCTAGATAGAATAGCTAATCCAAACCATGCCATACTTTCCAGCATTAACTGCTTGTCTACTGATAGGAAGAGCATCACATGGCTAAGTGGAACCCATAGCTTCCAATTTAATTCAGTCTGTGCTCTGGAACAATGTTGGGTCCTCCTCAGTATTAAGGTATCTTTGGGCCCCAGGGCCATAGAGTTTACAAGCCAAAATGTCAACAGAAGGTAGTTAGGAGAAATGATAAATAGAGTGATCTGTATGTTTGTTCTTTGGTTCTAACACCTATGTACACATTCTGAATTGCATACTACACATCCTATACCAAGCACTCCAATTTTAGAAGAGCTAGAGATTGCATGGTTCTCACTTGACATTCTACCATTCCAAATTCTGTTATGTGGATGATAAGGTACGTGATAAGACCACTGATTCCTATAGATACCATTCTTTCCTTGAAGAGTTCACACTGCATGATGTAAGTGATGATATGTAAGGCATTTCTTAAATGATGAGAATTTAATTTTAAAAGATGGTACAATTTATTCCAAAGCCATAAAGATTTCCACCAAAAATTCATCACTGGCGCATTTCACAGGCACCGTATGGGTTCTTCATCTTTTCCAGGCATTCAAGCACCGATACCCTTCATCCAGAAGGGTCATGAGAGAGTGCTGCCTATTCGTTTACCTACCAGAATATCTTCCATCCTCTAATACCACCTCCCCAAACTGGAAGAATTTCAGTTCACCTGGTGGATGGATCAGAGCAATACACCAGAATATGACTTATTTTCCTTTAAAAATTCAAAGATGCACCAACTTTGGGTGTAGTTCATAGTAAAAGGGTGAGACAATATCTCAACTTTGCTGGTGATATTCCCCATGTCCCAGGTTACTGAATCCAAATAAACTCTACCTCTAGCCTTATTATGTATATATGATGCACTAAGGCATTTGTATATATGTATATATGATGTATGTATATGTATATATGATGCACTAAGGCATTTAGGATACTGCTACTTTCTGCTTTCAAGGTTCTACCAAAATGAGGTCATCATAAATCAATCTGCATAATGCCCTATGAGTCAAGATACTCAAGATATCAACAAACTAAACAGAACTATGGTAAAGTGATGGCTTTATCATGATATAGAACAGTAAAGTCACATGACTGCAGAGTAATTTTAGTGTTTTTAGTTTATTGGGATAAAATAAAATAAATTAATCAGATCAATAGCTGTATGAAGATACCAATGATTGTTCTGAATTGCTGAAATGAGACTGAATCTGGCACACTAGTTTTAAACAGAGTCACACTCTGGAATTGCAGGACTCTTGAGATGTTCTATGTAGATCTCCCCTCAAGAAGTGACTTACTGCCCAGCTGCAAAAATATGGTCAGCTGACAACCTCCACCTTCAGCTTCCAATTTTACCCTTCCAATTTCACACCTTCAGGGGAACTCCCTGAAGACTATGACCGTGAGTGGAAAAATGGCCAGCCATTTTTTGCCCAGAGTATGACAGCTCATAAGGGCCACTTTTGCACTGGAGCTCCCTGTTGGAGTGGCAATAGATTTCATCAGATCTGCATCATCTTGTGCATATCCATGCTTGATCCTGCTTCCTCTTTCTTTCCTTTTACAGATCTTACAATCCAATAACTCTTTTTGTACTTCTAATTTCATCTAAGTATTTGCTTACTAAATCTACCCTGAAACACAAAACTTAATTTCTTATCTTTTCTAGAAAATATTTATCCTCTGCACTCAAGCTAAAGACTTAAAAAGGATTGTGTGTGTTTAAATCACCCACTCTTAACAATTATTAATGTTGGCACTAACTCATTATTTTCCAGGGATGAGATTCCTTCACATTTCCTTATTATTTTGAGAGGAAGGGTTAACATGGACGCTCTTTCTCTGACATTTCCTGCCACAATAATTGTCACTCTATGAGTTATGGACCTCTCTAGAGATGCTGCTGAACTCTTAAACTGTAACAACTATATCTATCCAGAAACTTGGAAAGAGATAATAGGTTTTATTGGTTTGGTTGTTCATGTTCCCTTGCTTTGCTCTCTGTATTGTCTGTTTCTTCTGAATTTATTTTTTCTTCTGTTTTTATTTAGTTTTTGCATTTAATGTTACAGTTTTTTTCCCATTGTTTGCCAATATTTGGTATTCTGCTTTTATTTTATTTAATATAAAAGTGCAAAATGTTGACTAGTAATCCTTTATGTACAGTCCAGCCTTGCCAGCAGTGAGCTTCACTTCAGGGTGACCTGGTTGAACTGTTTCTTAGGAGGAGCATCTATCTTTTCCTACAGATATTTTCTTTTGAGCTAGTCAGTTTTTCCTGAAAAGAAACACCTATCCTCCTCCTTTAAAAATTGAAATCTGGTTGCCAACACTGGAGGCTTTATAGGAAAAGGTGTAAAGGTAGTCTCAATTTTCACTTTACACACCTTAATTGAATTATGACAGTTCAGCCCTTAGCTGTTCTTAATGTCACCGAGATCAGAATCTTCCCAAATCACCCTCTCCAAGAAATCATTATTTAGTTTCTGTGTAAGGTGGGGAAGAGGAGATGGTTGTTTAAATGACTCTTCTGTAGTCTTTCAACTGATGTATGCGATGGTGCTGATTGGACATGCTCACGTATCCAGCCTATTTTTAGAGGTATTTTCTGCCTTCTATTCTTGCACATTTTTTGGTCCTGTAGTGACAATACCCCCACTTGGGAATGACCTACATCACCTTAGGTTTCCTTGTTGTCTCTCCTGCTAAGTTGCTATTCACTGAATATTTTTGTCATGTCTAAGATATTATTAGCATCATTTCCTCTCCAAGTAGGTTATATCTAACTGCTTTCCACTATGACTATGAGCATGTAGCTCATCATGTCAAGTAGAAATGCCCTCTTCCTAATTCTTTCACTCATTCCAGAAATAAAATTGCCCTCCTGAGCATCATATTCACCAACTCCATCAAATCAGTATGTTCCTGGACCCTAGCTGCCGGAGTCAAGCCAGGGCAGTCTTGAAGTAAGAAACTTCCACCAGTGGTGATGTAATAAAGTAAGCTTTAAATATCTGAGCTATCAATGTTGAGTAGAAAAAAAAAAGATGTCTGTGTGTGAGTATTGTGAGGGGAGACATCCAATGCATTCTCCACAGACTCCAATAATGTTTGCACAATGGTAGTCCTTGTACCCACCTAAGCCTGTAGTTAGTGAATGGATTCTTCCAAGCTCTACTCTCCATCAAAATGTAACCATTTCAAGTTTCAATCTCTCATGAAGCTGGTTGTAAGAAGCACAATTAATGAATGATGATAATGACAATAATGAATCTAAGAATGGCAACAATAACTAGATTTTTCTCATCAGAGCATGGCATAGTTCCTTTTTATGATGTTAACAGATATGACATCAGAAAAATATCTCATTCTCAAATTATTTTGAGAACTCGGAGATAGTAAATGTAAAGACTTTCCTTAGATCTTTTTTATATATTGCTGTATTAAAACAGAAAATTGAGAAATACAACAAGAAGTGATAGAAGAGCAGAAAGGAATATCAAAGGTTATTTAGCTTAGAATCCTGCATTCACAATAATTCAGATCAACTGGAAAATTTCTTGTCCCAGGAAATGCAAACAATATTTGAAAATATTTAGGTACACAAGACTGCTGAATTCTAGTCAGTCTCTTTCTTGCCTTCAAGGAGTTAATGAATGAAATATATGTAAACTGCTGAAAGCAAATACATTTTGAATTAGTGTGTGTATTTTTCTAATATTTAAAAAATGAAGGTAGAAACATTAATTTAGGACATGGATTAGATTTCAAAAGAATACAATACTGGGTTACATTTGGATCCCACCATTTAAAACCTAATGATGTTGGACAGGTCACTCAAACCTAAGTTTTCCCTTCTGCAAAATGAAAATGAAAACTTATTTCATGAGTTTGTTATTAAGATTACATGAAATAATGCACAGTGAGTTATAAGAATTCCATGTAATCATCATTCAATAAATTACATTTTTCTCAGTAGCATTAATTTAATTACTAGTATTATTCATAATACAATAATAAAATAATGTAAGTCAGAATATAATAAAGTGTTTTATTAGAAGGTACAGAACATAAATTGGTCTCTATTGCCTACACTCACATTGACTAATTAATAAATACATTTCCTAGTTTACCTTTACAGCTTCTGGGTGAAGGGCAGACATATTGTCTAGATCTCTGTACTTTCCATTTTAGGTCAATTGTAAGAATCATTAAGCAAGGTATGCTTTTGTCAAAGCATGTCTTACACCTCAAATACATGTGAGATTTATCTGTCAATCATGTGAAAAAAGCTAAAAAAAAAAAAGATAAATCAGATAGTTTGCTTCCCAAACTCTCTGTGGTGATGGATTTTTCAAAAAGGTCTGAAAAGTCATTGGTAAATTTTTTTGAAAAATATAATCAAAATCAATTATTTAAATAATGAAATGAAAATGAACATACTAAATGAAACCCTAAGTTTTCTTCTTATCATTAAATTCAACAAATTTTTTTTAACCAAATTGTTATAAAAAGGTTTAGAAATGCTTCTCTCAATTTGTTCCTATATCATGGCAGACGAGCAAAGTTTGCAAACCATGTCATCCACAGACTACATTCTGAGTGGTACTGAGGAGAGAGGGCTTAATTATTTTGGGTGTTTGTGGGTGTGTGTGTATATGTATATATGTGTGTGTGTGTGTGTGTGTATATATATATATGTACATATATAACAAACTCATGAAATAAGTTTTCATTTTCATTTTGCAGAAGGGAAAACTTAGGTTTGAGTGACCTGTCCAACATCATTAGGTTTTAAATATGTACATATATATATATATATATATATATAACATGTATGAGATACTACTTCACATTCTTAAATGGTCAAAATACTACACTGACAACAGTGAATGCCGCTGTGGAGCAACAGGGACTCTCATACATTGCCAGTGGGAATGGAACAGCCATTTTGCAAGATAATTTGGCAGTTTCTTATCAAATTAAACATAGTCCTACTATATGATCTAGCAAATATACACCTTGGAATTTCCCCAAAGGAGTTGAAAACATGTCCACACAAAAATCAGAACATGGGTGTTCAGAACAGCTTTCCTCATAATTACCCAAACTTGGAAGCAACCAACATATCCTTTCAAACTTGAGTTCACCAACAAACTGTGCTACACAATAAAATATCATTCTGCACTTAAAAGAAATGAGCTATTAGGATATGAAAAAATGAGAAACTTAAATTCATGTTACTAAGTAAAATGGACTAATTTTAAAGTGGGTAGACGCTATATGAGTCCATCTATTTGGCATTCTGAATAAGGAAAAATGACAGAGACCTTAAAGAGATCAATACTTTCCATTGACTAAACAGTGGAGGAATAAAGAGGCAGAGAACCAAGGATTGTTAGGGCAGTGAAACTAGTATGACACTGAAATGGTAAACCCATGTCATTATATATTTGTAGCAACCAATAGAATATATGACAACAAGAGTAAACTCTACTGTAAACTTTGGACTCTGGGTGATTATGAGACATCCACGAAGGTTCATCAGATGAAACAAATGTATGACTCTGGGAAAGAATGTTGATCATGGGAGAGGCTTTTCATATATGGGTGCAGGTGATAAATGGGGAATCTCTGTACTGTCCTCTGAAATCTTCCATGAACTTGACCTGTGTATATATGCCTAATTTCATTATAGCAGTTCAAGTTCCCCATAATTCACGTTTTTGCCATCCCTAACCTCTTTCCAGGATTTGTGTAGTATCTGTATCATTTGCAAATTTTCCACATATATCCAAGTGTATTTACTTTTGCCTAAAAATGAATTAGATCATGGAGAACATATTCTTCTATAATTTGCTCATTAATTATGCATGCTTTTCTTAAAACAGATGGATAATAGTAGAGTTACTCACATGAAGTTCTCAATATTCAATTGCTTTTGATGTACAAAATGGCAACAGTTCAAATAGTTCAATATGATTTTATTATGTGGCCACACTCTAACTGCACACTCTAACTGACTTCAACCATCCTCTATTGATGGAAATAATGGTTTGGTCCAGCAATTTCTGGGTAACATTCTTAAAACTCAGGAACATTGATTGGGCATGCCCTAGAAAGCATTCTTTCTCCAAAAAGTTCATATTTGTTGGTTTTTTTGTTTGTTTGTTTGTTTTTCCAGGAACTGTACACAGATGTAGAGGGCATTAAAAAATAGGTATGCTGAGGTTGACTGTAAGCCTTAAGGAGTGTGTCTCTTATGACTCTTTAAAGAGTAGTATCAATATAATGAAGTTTTACATCACATTTTCATGACAAACACATAGTTTCACGTGTAAAAATGCAAATGGCTTCACTTGTAGAGGAAGTACTCGTAAAATTCATCATTTCCAGCCCCTATAGAGGAAGTACTAAAAATATCTCTACACAGGCAGTGAAATAAATGGCAAATAACTACCAATAAAGGTTATCTGTATTATAAGTTTTAATATTCATTTGCTATCAAGGAAATGGTCCAAAATAAATATCTTCAATAATAGGGAAAACCTGATATTTCCTATTAAAACAACTGCATGGAAATATGTTTATGATACCAAAAAAGTTAAACAGAAGGAATTTATAGAGTTTATCTTTCAGACTACAAAACCTAGATCTCAAGGCACTTGAGAAATACAGAGCTAATCAGAACTTGGTTGCTATTATTACATTCTTTTCATTCACTTTATGGCTCTATATTAACACTTTTATTTTCTGGTTTGCAGAACAATACAAAAATATGTATTTTTAGTAAGAGAGACAAAAGGTAACAAGATTCACACATATTTTAATGTTGCTAATTTTTTTAATTAAAATTGGAAAAAATCATCTGCTTGGTACTTTATCATCCTAAGGGACTATTGAAGTACTTGGCACCTGAATAGTACTTCTATATTGTAGGTAGATTTTAAGTAAAAAATGAAAGACACCTGTAAAAACCAAACTTCAGTGTTTTCCATTTTCTATAGAGAAGAAACGAAAAGGGTCCGTTTGGGACTTGTTAAACAAAGGTTGATTGCCTTCAGTCATGATTGTTTGCAATCTCACCCTGTTCAGCTGTACCACTTGAGTGGTACAGAGGGTATCCTCACAGATGTCATGCCCCCGATTGCAATGTTCACAATAAATTTGTTCAGGGAATTTGAAATCTGTATTTTTAGTATATTGTTTGCTATGATTTTTAGTCATCTTCCTAATGAGAATACAGCAAACTTATGAGTAATAGCTTAGAAAAATGAAGAGTCTAGGAAATCACATTGTTATGCAGAGTGATCAAAATCACAGGAAAAACCGTTGGTTGAGGCAAATAAAGGCAGTTTTGAAGTTATTCTGCATAGAAAACACTGTTGATTAAGATTGTATGGACTTTGATGGATTGTGAGAATCATGGCTTAAGTGAACGACTTTTTCCTCTGCCTTGATTGGACCGTAAGTGCTATCATATCCTCTCTCTATCTCCCTTAGTATGAAGGAGCAAGCTTCCAGGTTGTGAGACAATCTATGAGAGAGGAGCACATGGCAGAGGATTGCAATGTCTTCCACAGGTTGAAGGTGATCCCTAGAAATTGAGAGCACTCTCTGGTCAATATCCAAAAACGTAGCTAAGACCCTCAGTCTTACTGTCCCAAGAAAATGAATTCTTTTAATAATCTGAGTGAAGTTAGAAGCAAATTCATTGCAAGTTGATTATCTAAAGTAGAACCAAGTCCTGGACAACATCTGCATTGCATCCTTGCAAATAGTTAAGTTACAACCAGACTCATGATCCACAAAACTATATAATAATAAATGCATTCGTGTGTGCTATGGTTTAGATATGTGGTGTTCCCTAAAAGCTCATGCGTAAGAAAATGGAAGAATTTTTAGAGATGAAATGATTTGGTTATAAGAACCTTAATCCAATCAGTAAATTAATCTCCTGATAGGGATCAACTGGGTGGTAACTATAGGCAGGTAGGATGTGACAGGAAGAGGTGGGTCACTGTAGGTGTGCCTTTGGGATACATATTTTGTCATTCTTGAGTGCTCTCTCTCTCTCTCTCTCTCTAGGTTTCCTGATGCCAAGTCCTCTGCTGCTTTACTCCACCACACACTTCCACCATGATGTCTTGCTTTACATCAGGCCCCAAGGAATGGAAGCAGGTGTCTATGGAGTGAGACTTCTGAAACCATGAGCCCCAAAATAAACTTTTCCTCCTCTAATCGTTCTTGTCAGTTCTTTTAGTCACAGTGGTGAAAAAACTGACTAAAATAATTTGTGTGTTTAAGGTGTAAGTCTGTACTAATATTTTGTGCAGCAATAGAAAATTTTCAAATTCATTTAAAGGGAAATGTGCAGAAATAATGTAAGTCATGCAATTATCACAAAGAAAAAATGAAAAAGGCATTGGAAAATGGAAAATGGATATAATGGAAACTCTAACTTTATGTTCATAAAATGCCAAGGCCTATTAAAGTTAAATCTGCTGTCATGATGTGTAACTGGGTAGCAGCATTGTTAGAAATGGAAGAAAATCTGTGGCATCTGTCTTTGATGATAAACTTTGCATGGGGAGGGCTATTAACCATCTTTTGCAATATCCAAAAGCATACACTAATGACCAGTATTCATTTCTTTCTTCTGTCAATAGCTGTGCTTGTCATATCTGAACCTCAGACTATTTGAGGGCTTTGGAATGCAGGGCAGAATTTCATCTTTTAATTTTTTTATGTTTCAGACCATAGGGAAGAGGATTGACGGTAGCCAGGAGCAGTATTAATTGGTCCCTTTATTTCTGTTTAGAAGAGGAACAGAAAACCAATTTTAGGTAAGCAATTATTGGAGCATCACTTGGGACAGAGTTCTATGTATATTTTTATATTAATATTTTTCCCAAGGCTTGGTATAACACAAAGAAAGGAGGAGTAGGAGGTGGTATAGCTATAGTGAAAAAAAATAAAGGCATAAATGTTCTTTTTGATGCTTCTAATGAGTTGCAAAAAAATTTCTAGGTATCAATTTCATATTCCTTCAAATTAGAAGAGAAGGGGAAAAGAGAAAAGGAAAATTTCTCTCCTTCATTCCATGCTTAGAAATGTTTGTCTATCAATAGGAAAAAAATGTAGAAAAGTTTTATTTTTCACCTTACTTTGGGGCAATAAAATATTGGAGAAACATCAGTTATACAAACTAGAGGCAAGACCTATAGCCCATCAACACATTTTAATAATAGAACCTGCTTTGAAGGAAACATGGTGATTTAAAAATGATATTTTTCTGTCACTTAATGGAAACATCTGAAACTCTTGGTTTGATTCATTAAAGAATAAGACAAAGCGCTAGGGGAAGAAAACAGAAAGAAACTGGTCATTAAAATATCTTGTGTCTAATACAAAGTTGTTTGTTTTTTTTTTTTTACATAAGCCTAACTCATTTCTTTCTTTGACACAATGTAAAGGATGACTTTCAGTAAAGACACATGTGCAAGGCTTAACTCCAAGGCTTAAATCTGAAATATTGTAAACTCTTCTTGAGATGGTCCCAATGGTGGTGTGCACTGAGGTTATGGTTCTTCCTTCCTGTTAGCGGTTGATGCCATGGGGGACTGGAACTTTATATCATCTTGCTAACTAGAGTTCTAAGCTTATCTTCTGAACCATGATTGAATTTTCACTCTGGTGTGCCTTTGTTTTGTTTAGTTGTCTTTTTCCTTGGCTATTGATTGCTAACATGCTAAGTGATATGGCTCATTATCAAACGCCCAGTGATTCAGTGACACCCACCCTCATACACAGATACATCCACAGGCTCACCAAGACATCGTTCATATCCACATCTATAAACAAAGAAATAAAGGGAGGTATAGAGAAAGGAGGAGTTGTAGAAGAGAAGGGTTGAAAGAATAAGAAAGTGTACAGAAACTTGTATGTATCCTCACAAAATATTATGATGAAAGAGACACACAATGAAGACAGACTTGTGCTTATGTTTTCCATCAATGAGCTTAAAGAGGGATATGCTTATTTGTGTTTTTCCCACTATGATTTTTTTTTTTTTTTTTTTTGGTACTGAGGATTGAACCCAGGGGCACTCCACCACTGAGCCACATTCCCAGTCCTATTTTGTATTTTATTTAGAGACAGAGTCTCACTGAGTTGCTTAGGGCCTCGCTTAGTTGCTGAGGCTGCCTTTGAACTCACGATCCTCCTGCCTCAGCCTCCCAAGTGCTGGGATTACAGGTGTATGCCACTGTGCCCAGCACCCCACTATGTTCTTTTCCCTACTATGTCTTTATCCAGCACTTTAATGGCCCTATGTTTTAGGGATGTGTGAGAAAGTAAAATAATGTATCTTGTGAGAAAATGTTGGCCAACAAATATTCAGTGACTTGGATTTGGCTTTGGCATAGTGAAAGAGTGGAACTTCATGAGAAATGGACTAGGAATCTCTCATGAATTTATGGCTTTGGGTGAATCCCTAATTATTCTCATGTGACATGAAAACTTACACAAGGTAGGTTTTTTTTAACCATAGCTAGATTCTGAATGACACATTGAAAGATCATCCACGTGGTAGACATGTTAGTATGATAGGAATAATATGCATGTGCACAAAGAATAAAGCGTTTAAATACTTCAAGTTGATTTTAATTTTTTTTAAAAAAGCTATTTGTAAAACTCTTGAAAGGGGCCTGGCAGGTAAAGCTCCCAAAGGCGGCGGGTGGCGAAAAGGAGTGCACTCACCAGAGTCAGACAAAAGTGGTAGCTTGATTTATTGGAATGTGTGTCCCAGGCAAAATCTCCAGCCCCCCTGGGGTGAAAGTCGGGGTGGAAGAGCCAGGAGAAATCACACGTGGCTTTGGCTGCTCAGGGTTTTTATACAGGGGAAGGGGTCAAGGGGTCCTGCCCAGGAAAAGGTGGACCCAAGGTGGATGTCAGGGTCAGCAGGTCTGCCTCATTGGTCACTTCTGGCACAGTGTGTTGCTAGGTGATGGTGTTCCCTCCCCCTGCAGCCGCCCAATTCGACCTAACACTATTCTCTTTCTGTAATGTTTTGTAACCTGGTAGCTAACTTAGTGTTTATGATGCTAATAATATTAATGAAATGCATTAATTATTGACTGTCAACTGATAGGGATTTATATATCTCCTTTAATCATCAAGAAAACCTTGCAAGACAGACATTTTTCTAAAGGCGTATATGATGAAAATGAGTTTAAGAAGTGTTACATTATTAGTAAGTGACAGAATTAGATGAAATTCAGAGCCAGATCTCTCTTCATTAAAATACCCTTTTTATTATAACACATTAGATGTAAACGCCTCAGCAACTGCCTACCTATTAAGCATGTCATCCTAATTTCTGCAAAGAAGTCAGATTCCCTAAAAAAACAACCTGCCATTTTTTAAAATGATATCTGTGAGTTGAGAGCATATGTAAATTCTATCAGACTGTGAACTTCTATTTCTATAATCTTCCCTCATTTTTCCCTTATGGTTAGCATGTTATTTTAAATGCGTGGGAACTCAATATGTGCAGGTTGAATTCATATTTTTATGGTCACAGCTTTGTAGAAACAGGTTATAGATCAATGCATAATGATTCCTACACATTGTGAAGATAAAATACTTCATAGTTGTTCACACACTCTTTGGTCTTTGCTAGAATAGGTATCTTCTTTTGTTTATGTCTTTTTTGTTTTGTTCTTTCCCTCCATGTTTTCTTAACTGACATTCTGATGACCCTGAATTTTTAGGTATCGTACATTCATAATGGTTAAAGTTATAATAGGATATGTATACAGGTACCCTAAACTGTACCCTGAAATGAAGGGTCAAGATTACTTTTAGCTCCTTATGAATATGGATACACATATTCAGGACATCAGTAACATTTAGCTTACCTATGTATACATTTATATCCTATTATAACACTCTGGAATAGTGTTTCCTGGGCAGGGCTGATTTTCTGGAGCCTCAGGAAGTTATTAGAAATAGCACAAGAGCTATATAGAATTTTTTAAGATAGAAAATTCTACAAGGAAAAACACATTCTTTAGAAAATCATTTATTTAGTAGAATTAATATCACATCAGAAAAAGAGATCATCTACTGAGAAGAGACCAATCAATTATCTAATCAAAGAAGAGAGAAAATATTTTCAAATTCAATAGAACTTCACTCAACTGAAGGACATATCAAAAGAGCTAACATCACACATATAAGTGATGTGAAGAGAAAGAAGTAGGTTCAAAGAATATTTTTTTAAATGGTTGGATTTTCTAAATGGGTAAAGAAAATTAATTGCAAATCCAGGAAGGTAAACAAACTACAAGGCAAAAATATCATATTATTATATTAATGCAAATGCATACACACATATATACACATACATATGATTGTATATTTATATGTACACACAAATTATGACAATATTCTATATTATTGGAAATATATGAAAAAACAGTGCAAAAGAGAGGTTATATGACGAGTACCAATGTAAAATATAAAATGCCTGAGATAAAGATGTACATTGTAATCCTTAAAGCAGTCTAAGAACCATGGCTAAACAGTTAATAAAGGAAGTAAAATGAATTATGAAGTGACTGATTACTCCCAAAATATAATACAAGAAACACAAAACAGAGGGGAGAGTGGGACATTTAGAAGTCAAAATTTTCAACTCAAAACCAGTCAAGAATGACATTGAATACAAAGAGATTAAAATATGAATGAAAGGGAGAGATTAGTAAAATTTCATTTAAAAAAAAAAGATCCAACTCCATGTTATCCCCAAGGAGTACCTAAATAAAAATGAGAGATATGTTGAAAGGAAAAGGATTAGACCATACACATACCATTCTTATGGTAAGCATAAAAACACTGATGAAATCAATTTCATATCCAAGTAGATTTCAAGACAAAACCTATTGCCAGGGAGAATCAGTATATTTTATAATGATAAAAGTCAATTAGAAAGGTATGATAGCCCTAAAGGCATATTGAGCTGATAATATTGCTTACATATAATATTACATACATAAAGAATGTCTGACAGAAAAATAAAGGTAGAAAGGGAGAAATCCAAAGTGATAATTGAGGATTTTAATATCCCTTTCTAAATAGTTAGTAGAAGAACAGAAAATAATTTAGTAAAATACTAAAATTGAAAAAATACTATCAATCAACTTGGTCTAATTAAAATTTGTATAATATGGCATCCAATACTTGAAGAGTGCACAATTTATGTCCACATGAGAAGATCACAAGGACATTCTTATACCTTATGATCAGCAATAAAGTGTCTAAGTGTCTCAATATTCCTCATAGGAAGAAAATTGTACATATTATTTCTGATCAAGATAGAAGTTAATTAGAAATAAATAGCAACATCCAGAAAGTCCACAAATGAGTGAAAAATAAAACAATTATGTCTAACACATGTGTCAAGAAAAAATGAAAAGGGAAATTAGCAATCCTAGTTTCAATCAAATGATAAGAAAGTTACAACGTAGCAAAATTTATGCATGTTGCTAAAACAGCACTTACAAAGTGATGTGTAACTTTAGCTCTTCTTTTTCAAGAAAAATGACTCAAAAATAATTATCTACTTTTTGCCTTAAATATTGGGCAAAATGTAAATTATATCCATGTTTAATTTTTCAGAAATAAATAATAAAGAAATCGTCGATTTCTTAAGAAAAAATCAAAATAGAAATCAATGAATTAAAAAACAAAAGAGGGACCAGGGATGTGTAGCTCATTGGTAAAGTGGTAGCACAATCAAAGCCCTAGGTTCAATCACAGCACCACACACACACACACGCACACACACACACACACACACACAAAATACACATAAAAAATGAGGGCAAGGGGTGTAGCTCATTGCAAAGCTTCCTGTACTTAAGAAAATTCATAAAAGAGAAAATATATTTAGTCCACATGTTGCTTCTTTAAACAGATAAATAGAATTGATAAATTGATTTTGGGATTGCCCCCCAAATTTCCTCCCACAAGATTTCCAATTTTAATTCTTGGAACTGTACATATGATATATCACATCTCTCATTACATTACATTATATGACAAAAAAGACTCTGTGTCTAGAAATGGGACTAACAGATTATTTGTCAACAATAGTCATCATAAAATATTCTGTATAAAGTATCTTCTCTAGATGACAATCCATGTGCATATACTTCCTTCAGTTTGAAATCCATTTTTCTGGTTAAGCATGATTTTCTCTTTGGCACTCTTCTCATTGTTCCTTCCAATTTAGAGTCACCATCTTTTCTCAGGGGAATTTGGTGTTCAGGTGCTTGAAAAAGGCAGTCAGTGCTTCTAAAGAGCAGAGAATTAGTAAAGTAGATCTACAGTTCCCCAGGGTCCCACAAGGAAACTCTGAACTGGACGTGGGATGGTTTCAAGCAGTTCACTTTTCATTCACATGAGCCAAGGTGGGTGAACTGTGGCTGTGGAGGTGCAGAGTACATGCTCCAGACTTTGCTGGCCACCTGTTCTTTGTTGCACCTACTCAGCTCTGCCATTGCAACGTGCAAGTAGCCATAGACAGTACGTAACAAATGGGCATGGCTGTGTCCTAATAAAACTTACCTACAAGAGAAGTGGTTGTCAGCCACAGTTTACTCACTCCTGAATTAAAAAATTGATCTCATAGGATCTTAGACTCCTCTCTAAAAAACTTCATATTATAAAAGAGGATACTGGGTCTGGGGAAGAAAAATGACTACTTAAATTCACAGGACCAATCAGGGAATAACTCTGGACTGGAAACCGATCTATAACTCATAGTTCAGCGAATTGCCACTACATAGTATTGAATCTATATTTATTCTGATTGAAAAAAAAGCCTTAATCTTTTTTGTCTGTTTTTCTTTATGTTTATTCTGAATGTTCAAAAGTATTCCCCTTACTGGGGGAGTATTATTTTAAGGGCTACCTTTGTGTTCATTTACTTAGGCAAATTGAATGCATTTGCAGATTGCTAAATTAATATATGAATTTTTACTTCCATTAGACTTCAATTCCAAACCTCCTCACCTTCCCTACCATTGTTTGCAACTTATTCCCATTGTTGTTATCTCTGCAGTGTGGTGAATTCTCTGGAAGTTATGCTCCTCTTGCCCCTTTGCCCAGGAAAAGACCAGAACTTGCTCCTCTCTTTTGAAGTGAATTCTTCTGGACTTTCTAAAACTCACCATTCTTTCATCCAAGGTTTTTATTAAAGTGGATTAGTTGGTGTTGATGCTCTTTTTACATCATATCTTGACATAAAATCCACTGTATGCATTTCTATGTTGTTACCCTGATTGCTCCATTTCCTGTTAGCTAATAGTTTGGGGTAGTCTATCTGGTCTGGTCCATCTGGCAAATCCTTCCTCTGATTTGGTTCTTATAATCTACATGCTAGTACACTGGAGCATTGGATTCTCATTGGTTTCTGACACTTGGATAAGTTTGGGGGCTTCATGTCTTTGTTCTGCCTTCTCTTACCATTTTCTATTTGACAACCGTTTTAGAGTAGTTTCTCTACAATGAGAGCCTGATATCCATGTTTGTGTGTATGATGTACTGTGGGGAATTTCTGAAGAGAAACTAGCTAGAGTGAGAGAAATGGCAGGAAAACTGAAGGGGCAAAGCAGGGATGTGAGTTCATATGAAGATGAAGTTCAGCATGATCCCTCAGGGATTTCTGGAGTTCAGATTGTAGCTGTCTTTTCTTGAAGTGAGAGTAGGAAGGTGACAACTGACCCCTCAAGCATATTGGGGAAGTCAGCTTGAACCTCTGAAGGATAGTCTTTAGGGGAAGAATGCAGGTATGAGATGTCAATTAAGGAAATTAGGAGCCGAGGGATGGAGGGAGGGGTGCCACAGCCAAGTCAGAGAAGAGATCACCAGGCAAAGGGTGGGACACAAATAGCACTTTGCTAATGTTTCTAATTCTTCTTATATTGTACACTGATATTAAAAGCTCTTGGGAATGGTCGAGAATGAGAAATAACCCTCACTATGTGGAAGTGCTGCTAAAACATCTGGAATACTAAAAATTGATTACCTAAGGCACAGGTTGTTTCTACCTTCCTGGGAGAGAAACATATTGATGGATATATTTTTTAAAAGTCATAAACATTATCATTACATCCCAGGCAGAAATCCAGACAGTGTGGTATCTGGAAACAATAGCAGATGGACCAAAAGAGAGGTCAGGGCAAAGGTCCCATGCTTTATTGAGTGGCATTGCCTATTTAATCATCTGGGGTCAAAAAGCATCTGACTATTAGCCCATTTGTGCTGACTTGGGTTAAAATGAAGTGTCAAGTTTCCTCATGGATCATGACCCCTGTAGCCAATTTCTAGATCTTTTGTGTCTGAAGGAGGAGATCACCTTGGAAGGATTTTCAAAAACAAATCTTTGAGGTTTTTTTTTTTTCTTTTCTTTTCTTCCTTAATGGATGCTATTTTAACTTTCTAATATGGATATAGTTTAATAAAAGGTTTTTTTCACTAAGTATTACACACATAAAGATTTCTGTAGGCAATCTGTCCTGTGGTCCACCACTCTAAAGTATATGGCGCAGGTTTGATGGGGAATTAGGGTACAAAATGGATTTGTGCTTTGTATGGGAATATGGATGCAAGGTTCTATAATTAAAACACTAACCTCTTTTGCTATATTGTACAAATTCTATTGAGATTTTATGTATTTTTCTTAAATTTTCTTTGGTGAATCTATGTATGGTGTGACTTTCCTAATATAGCGGGATAATTTCCTAATGTGTTGTTTTCTTAGGTGTGTTCTGCTGAACACCATGTGACATATCTCATGGGGAAAAAATTCAAAAGAATTCTCTGGTTAATTAAGTTTATTTTCCCCTACACTACAATATTAAAGATACAGAAATGTTTCAGAGCAAAGAAATCTATTTAATTTTGTTTATTTCAGTGTTGGTCAAGTTATTTTCCTGTTGTCTCTATCTTTAAATGTTTATTGGCAGAACTTTCATTTTCAATTTCTGTTACTATTCCAAAGAAAATGGGAACATAGCTTGGGAAATGTTCCTCCAGAAGCATACAAACTTTAAGCATAAGCAGAATCTAGGTGAAGTTAAAATTTGAATCATTCATCTTTCCTTCCTTTTCTCCCAATCTTCTTTAAATTCCTACTCTTTCCCTAGGTGTGCAATGCCCTTATGTTGTTTTAATGCTAATGGAGGAGGGAAATGATAAATGTACATTTATTTTTTCCTGGGTATTGTAATGGGTACTGATTTGACATAAATGATCTGTATTGAAATAGCAAATCTGCTATTGAGTAACCATGTAAGTTTGAACAGGTTGGCCTTCAGATTTCTGCAATGCAAAGAAATATCAGCCACTAATATGTGATATCAGCCACAAATTCAGAATTCGTGATGAGAGATGCAAAGCTTAATTAATAAGTAGCAATTTGGTGGTAGTGAGTTCTTTGAATGTTAGGATGATATACAAATTTAGGACAATTGTGTGTGTGTGTGTGTGTGTGTGTGTGTGTGTGTGAGATTCAAGGAAGGATAAGGATGAGATAAAAGGATAAGGATGAGGTAACTGTACCATTCCCTGAAAAATTGATTGAGGAATTATTCACCATAAATGCTGTATTCAAAAGATGATTTACTTAGCAAAAAGAAGAAAAATATGAATGTGGAGAAAAGCTTAAAGGGAGTAAAGGAGAATTTTCTTTAAGGATAACAAAAGTTATTTTTGATTTCTTAAAATTTTTAACTTATTGTCAATATAAAACAAATCCTTCAAATGAAAGGAATTTAGCATGCAATGTTGCGTCATACATAAAATTATTTGTTGGATTTTTAGACTTAAGTATTACTTACCCTGCTTGTGGTTCAAAACATCCCTGAAGGAATGACTATAATTTCTTTCTTTTCTGCATTTTCTCCTCTACCACACTTGGCTCTGAATAATTATGTACTAAATGAGTAAATAAATGTCATCAAGGACATTCTATGACAAATACATGAATAACTGAAAATTTCTATAAGGAATATCCTAAAGGAATACAGATGATTGAATTCAAGCACAAAATTGATATTGGGTAAAATAAATCACATTAAAACAAAATGCTACTATCTAACTCCATTCATACAAAGTTCAAAAACAGGCCAGTTCATGGCATTAGGTATTGGGTTACTGTTTTCTTGTAAACCTGGGTATTGAGGGAGACTGACGGCATCTGGAAGCAGCTAAGATTCTGCTTCTTGTTCTGGTGCTATTTGGGTATCTTCAAGTTTGTGTAAAACTATTGAGATCTGACCTGTGCACATTTTTCGCATGTATGCTATGCTTAGTAAAATATGTTCAGAAATAATACCTAATTGCCTGAAGGAAAAATAGATTAGAACACTTTACTGTCTTTTTTCAAATGACAAATAGTAAGTGAATAGTCTGTCAGAAGTTTCAGAGACATTTAGATCCTCTCAACAGTTTAGCTTTAATGAGACATTTGCAAGAGCAGAGGCATATCTTCAATGGTCCTCAAATCACAGCTCCTACAGAACAGACATGCACTTGAGTTTGACAACCTTCGTAGCAGACTAATTTTATTTTTCCCTCATCCTCAGCTCTTTCCTCATGTTCCTATGGTGCTATCAACATGAAAAAGATTGTTTCTGTTCTTTCACTATCTTCCATGAATTATATCTTATCTTCTACAATATCATCCCCCAAAGACATGCAATGTGTTTTCAGACACAGAAGCAATGGAAATATATACTACACATAATGAACAGACTATGAATCTTCTACAAATATTCCTCTTGTGGTTGAAAAACATGTGGGTTTACTCAGATATTGAGTGGTGATTGTTTTTAATCTCTAACCAAGCTGCAGTCTTGGATCTTCTACACTGGAACAGCATCTATATTATTGGCATTCAAACCAGTGTGGGACAGGAGAATCGTTCATAATCTTTCCGAAAGATAGATATTCTGTGAGAATGCTCCGGGATCAATCCCATGATGAAGAGCTTGCTATTTTCACATAGAAGGTTGGAAATTCCAACTTTAGATGCCTATGCTGAGATACAAAAACACAATACACTAACTCACAAAAACAAATACCATGATTGTGCATCTTGATACTAGACAGAAACACTGACCTTGGTAACACAACTGTAATTTTCTGCCCTTCACATTTTCCTATGGGTGTCTGCAATTACTTTTCAATCCTGATATGCCATTCCCCATGGACTTTTATTTGGCATGTGCCAAACCTTCCCCCATCAGACATTGAAACTGCCAATCAGAGAGAATTGATGAGTCCTGTGTCATGAAAAGAGGGCCAGTTTATTTTAATGGTTCTTTGTAGTTATATACAACACCAGGATACACCCTGACACTGTCACCAAGGTATGGAACTCAACCCACTCCATTTCAATCTCCAGCACTTCCCCTTCATCACCCACCTCCACTCCACAATCTCTCTTCAAGACATTTACATTTAGTGTCCTGTGGATATACCCACCAATGCCAAACCACGCATGCCCATAGGAAAGTTGGGTCAGATTAATTTCACTGTTCTTTCCTTTTACCCTTCTTTTTTATCCTCCTCAATCCTATTCATCTACATTATTTTTTTTCATCTACATTATTGATCTTTCTTCTATTTTGATGAATTGCCCTCTCCTTTTTCTCCTTCCTTTATCTTTCTTGTTTTTTGCTTGTTTGTTTTACCCCCCTACCCTGCCCTTATTTTGGTGGCCCATTTTAAAATCCAAAACAGTTATTCTTAGGAAACTCATGGAAATTCAACTTGTTTCTGCCAACCTTTGAACAATTAATAAAATAGATTGTAAAGAGTTCAGATCAAAGCCTTGAGTTCCAGTCCACATTCTGATGGATTTCACAAGCCAAGTCCCCTTTCTAAATGGTATTCTTTATCTGTGACATAGAAAATGGTAATGTTAATGATTATTATTTTACTAAATTTTTTGTGGATATTGTGATAAACAAGTAAATTAGCATAATTAAAGGCATATCAAAGACATAATAAAATGGAAATGAATATTAAACAACATATTTTGTGCACTCTAAAATCTAACAAAGGGGACGTTTGATAGTGCCCTGGGAGATCCCTTGAATATTTCCCCCAAATGATTAATTGCCTTTGTTTATTTTTTAGAAAATTCCTTTAACTCCTTTTATTTTTAATTTTTCCACATAATTAAGAGTATGGTTATAGAAACATTTTAGAGAATCAATAAAAATTTATCAAATGTCATCATTTTAAATAAACCCAGCTCTGATTTCACAAAGAAAATTATTCGATGCTTTGGAAGTGTAATTTTTTTTGCCTTTCATATCAGTGGACAACTACCTATATGCCACACTGTTCACTGAAATAATTATTTCACCAAAGAATAATGAGTTAGTACAATCATTTAGTTTCCTCTGTGAGAATTTATAAAGATGTTTCTTATTACTATCTTACATTCAATACTTACTTAAATACATTTAAAAATCTTTAAAATTGATACAAAAAAAGTTTTCTATGGACATTCTCCTCAAAATAGGATTTAGAAAAAGTCCTCAAAATCTGGTTAAACTTATGAATATAATATAAATACTGTAGTTTTAATTTATCTCATGTTTCCTGAAAACTGTCTTGTTAAAAATAGTCAAATTTCATATGTAAATAACCAAAATTATTATGCAGTAATACAAATCATAAAGGTAAACAGGCATAGACTCATTTACAATTATAAGTGAGTACTAAAATTAAGGTTTTCTGATATATGACATGTTGGTATTACCAAGTGCTCTGGTTTAAAAGATTACTAATAGGCTCAAGAGACTATTAGTACAAATACTAGATTCATGAAAAATGAAGAGAAGTTTGTAAAAAGAGGAAAAAGCCTTCCCTTCTAAGAGGAATGGGAAGGAACTGAATGATTTAGTTTGGACTTACTAGAGAGAAAAATAAATAAACCAATAAATGAATGAATTATTCCGTGAGGTTTAATGTTTTCAAGAAAGCCTAGGATTCAGGGCTAAATGAAGGCTACTTTGTAAAGTAAGGGGAAGACATGACAAATGCAGAGAGCAAAATGTTCAGCATTTCATTGTGTCCCCAAATATCAACATGAGTCTTATTAGGTGGAACAAACTCTTCTTTAAACTTACAGAAGTTTAGAGCCGGGCGTGGTGGCACATGCCTGTAATCCAAGCGACTCGGGAGGCTGAGGCAGGAGGGTCACGAGTTCAAAGCCAGCCTCAGCAATTTAGCGAGGCCCTAAGGAACTCAGTGAGACCCTGTCTCTAAATAAAATACAAAATAGGGCTGGGGATGTGGCTCAGTGGCCGAGTGCCGCTGAGTTCAATCCCCGGTTCCAAAAAAAAAAAAAAAAAAAAAAAAAAATTACAGAAGTTAAATAGGAAGTAAGTCTAAGTAGGAAGGAATTTTAATGAGCATTACAAGAATTTATTTAAAAAGTAATTAGAAATAAGGTAACAAAAGCTAGAAACCCATTTGTACAGACTTTAGACAATAGTATTATATGGCATCTAAAATAAAAACGAAATATTGTGTATAATGAATTCTAATGGGAACAAAAAATGTGAATAAAAACTAGCATCTACAAGAAAATGACCAACTGTAAGTTTTTTAATCAAATTAATTTTATAAGTGAAAAACATAATTGTTGAATTTAAAATCGAAATAGCTAAATAAAAAGTAGATTAGATGTGACTAAGGATATAATTAGCAAACTTTAAGAAGTAGGTAAAGATGTTACACAGCATGTTATACTTAGAGGAGGAGAGTAGAAACCTGGAGCAATGGTTTAGAGGACTGGAGGAGTGATTACGAGGGTCTAACATATGTCCAATTGGAGTTCCAGGAGAAGAAACAGGCAGTGAGGAGTGATTACGAAGGTCTAACATATGTCCAATTGGAGTTCCAGGAGAAGAAACAGGTTTGGTGAGATATTGCCTGAGAGTTTTCCAGAATTGGTTAAAAATACTAATTATCATCTGAAGAGATATGAAAAATCCCAAGCAGGAGAATAGACAAGAAATTCACCCCCAGATGCATGAAGGTAAAACTTCATAACATCTTACAAGTGTAGTCAGAAAGTAAAAACAAATTATAAGTATCATATACCAGAGACAAGACAGATTTCACATAGTGATTTCAGAAGTTATAAATGTGATATATCCTCAATGAACTGGAAAGGGTAGCTGTCAACCTAGAATTTGGTAGTTATCAGAACTAGTATTTAATAATGAAAATGTGGTAAATATGAGAAGCTCATGATATTTATTCTACCTTAATTCTACTGTGTCTCCTTGTGCTTCTAACTGGAAAGATTAAAAAAGGAAGAAAGAAAGTAAGATTAATTTTCCAGATTCTCTAATAGCCATTCTGTTTTTGCATGATAGATAGATAGATAGGGAAGAATAGAGTTGCTTTATATTAGGTAGTGGAGAATGAAGGGAGAGGAAGGAGGTTGGAGGTAGGAAGGATAGTAGAGTGAAACAGACATTATTACCTCATGTACATATATGACTGAATGACTGATGTGATTGAATCCAGGGGAGGTTTACCACTAAATCACATCCCCAGCCCTTTTATACATTTTATTTAAAGAGATAGGGTCTCACAGAGATGCTGAGCACCTCACTAAGTTGCTGAGTCTGGAACTGAACTCATGATCCTCTACCTTATCTTCCTGAGCCTCTGGGATTACAGGCATGCACCCCCACATCTGGCTAACAGCAGCTTTTTTTACATGTGACTTAGTTCTCACTAATCAGGAGTCCATGTACATAATATAAAAGATATAAAGGAGGGTTAGGTTCCATCTTTTTCTTTCTGCAAATTTTTTGGCAAATGGAATTGAGGAAACAGTATATATGTTTCTGTTTCTCTGTTCTTACAGAAGGAGTAATATAGTTCCCCAGGTGTGATCCCTAGCATCATGGATGGTGATCAGCAATATATGAGGGAATCCATATTTCACAAAGCAATTCAACAAGTGCAGTGGTCTGACCCTGGAGTCAATAGTTGCAGTAATGACTCCCAGTTCCTTGAACAATAATTACAGTGATTTATTCCTGAAACAAGTCTTGTACTCCATTCTGGTAGTCTCTCCTGGAAGACCAATTGAGAGCCAGTTCTTTCAGGAATCCTCACAAGCACATGTTTCCCTGTCTTAAGTCTTTCTCTTAAACAAACCAAATAAAACAACCCTGAAGTGTTCTATTCGTTGTAAAGGTGAGAATCAAGGCAGATGAATAATGCAGATTATCTGTTAGCTGTAGGAAAAATTCAAGCTTAGTCTTCATGTAATTACAGGCACTGGAAGAAATGAGAGTGTTGGTGTAGAAAAAGTATTGAAATAAATGTTGTCAAAATGTTACAAGTTTGATAAAAATTATAGACATAGTTTATAGATGAACCCAGCAAAGGTCTCAATTTACCATAGCTAAAATATGGAAAAAAATATATATATTCACACATATATATATACATATATATATACATATATATATATATATACACATACACACACACACAATGGAATATTACTCAGCTTTAAAGAAGAATGAAATTATGGCATTTGTTTGTAAATGGGTGGAGTTAGAGAATATCATGTTAACTGAAATAAACCAAACTGAAAAAGTCAAAGGCCAAATGTTTTCTCTGATTTGTGGATGCTAATTAACAATAAGGGGGCAGATAGGGAAGAATAGAGTTGCTTTATATTAGGAAGAGGAGAGTGAAGGGAGGAAAAGGAGGTTGGAGGTAGGAAGGATAGTAGAGTGAAACAGACATTATTACCTCATGTACATATATGACTGAATGACTGATGTGATCCTACAATATGTATAATCAGAAAAATGAGAGATTACACTCCATATACGTATGATCTATCAAAATGCATAAATGCATTCTACTGTCATGTGAACAAATTAGAACAAATAAAGAACAAATAAAGAACAAATAAAGAACAAATCTACAGAGATTGGTTGAAGGAACTTCCTTGCCAATACCAAATGCTACAATACATGATTCTGTTACATATAAGTGTGGACTACTTGTTTATAATGCATGTATTGTAATTCATATATATGTAGTCATTTCCAGATTACTTATAATATCCAATGCAATATACATTCTTTGCAAATAGTTTTAGTACTCTGCTGTTTAGACAACAAGGACAAGAAAAGAAGTCTGCACATGTTCAGTACAGACAATATTGCAGTGGTGGGGTACGCCTGTATTCCCAGCAGCTCTGGGGGCTGAGGCAGGATGATGGTGATTTCAAAGTCAGCTTTAGCAACAATGAGTGCTAGGCAACTCATTGAGATGGTATCTCTAAATCAAACACAAAATACGGTTGGGAATGTGGGTAGTGGTTGAGTGCCCCTAAGTTCAATTCCTGGTACCCTCCTCCCCCAACAACAACAACAAAAAAATTTCTATCCACAGTTGTTTAAATCCATGGATGCAGAAACCAAAGACATGGAGGGCCAACGTTCGTTTTTTCTTTGATCACAGTTGAATTACAAATCATGCAAGAGTAGTTAAAAAATCCAATGGAACAGAAGCAGCAGCTCAGCAACAGACACACAACAAAATCTGATTTTCAAGAAAAATGCCACTGAAATTCAGCATAACTCCTTAACTCAAGGATCCAAGATTGAAACTTAAAAAATGAGAATGAAGCTGGGCACAGTGGCACATGCCTGTAATCCCAGCAGCTCAGAAGGCTGTGGCAGGAGGATCACCAACCTCAGCAATGGGGAGGCACTAAGAGACCCTTCCTCCAAATAAAATACAAAATAGGGCTGGGAATATGACTCAGTGGTTGAGTGTCCCTGAGTTCAATCCCCAGTACCTAAAAAATAAAAAAAAATAAAAAGAAAAGAAAAAAGGAAAATGAGAATGAAAAGATTTTTAGTTGCAACATATTTATGTTTGTGTATGTTTTTAACAACCAAATCTTTTTTTTAACCTATGCATTCTTTATTTCTCTCAATATAAATGATATCATATTTTATTTTTTTAATTATTTTGTATTTTTACAGACTGCATTTTGATTGATTGTGCAAATCTTAACATGTCTGTCCTTGGGCAATATTTTTAAACTTAAAGTTTCATTTTCCCATCTCATTAAAACATGAGAAGCAGCTTAGAAAATGTTTTGTGTTTTACTATAGCAGTTTAAAAATGGTTTTTAGAATTTACAAAGGAGAAAGAGACAAAGTGGGGGTGAGAGAATGAGTCAATCAGTGGGGAAGGAACAGAGGCAGGAGGAGAGGGAGGGAGGGAGGGAGGGAAGGAGGAGGGAGGGAGGTGAAGTCCCTCAAGAACAAGTTCCCCCAGGGAAAGAAAGGCATGTGCTTAGGGCCTGCTTCACTGGGTGTGTTTAATCCATGCAGATGAGAGCCTTGGTCAACCTCCTTTGTGAGAGTGGGTTCAAAATTTTTTAATGCATTGAAAGAAGTTGATAAGTTTTATGATGGAATAGCATGAAACATCAACTTTGCAGCAGCATGAAGAAGCCTACGGAGCTCAGGAGGAGCTTTATAAAGGAGCCCCTATTGGTAGGAAGGTCAGAGGGAATCTCCAAGTTAGGACAACTTTTCCTTTTGATTTCAAATTGTCTGTCATGTAACACAACTCCTCTGGGGTCTTCAGTAAAATTTTATATATTCAATGAAGGACCCATTCAGGTAGTGTTGGAGAAAATCAAGGGAAAGGATCAGAATACCATAGTTTGTTGGTGCCAGCTTAAGACAGGAAGGAGACTGAGAGGAAAAGATGTGTGGGGAGATTTTATGAAAATCCTTTGGAGATGGCTGTAATTTCACAGGACAAGGGGTAAGGCAGTTCAAACCAATTTTCTTTAAATATCAAAGGACTAGGTGACCTTTGACGCCTTCCCTGCAATATAACTAGAGGGTAGGATACAGAGCAGAAGCCAATGACCTCTATGGCCTCTTCCGGCTCTGAAGTGCTTTGATTCCAAGAGAAGCATAGGATTGCTTAGCAATATATCAAAGGCTTGCCAGTATGACTGTGGTCTGGGCCAATTACTGCATTTATTTATGGTTTGGGAACTTCATTTAGGACTTGAGGTACGATACTAAAATAACTCAAGTTCAAGGAAATAACAGTGACATTGACATTTCACAGGATCAGCAAGTCTTTCTGGGAGTTAGAGAATGGCAACATTTATAAGCCACAGTTGCCTCAGCTCAAGTGGAGTAAGGGATTAGTAGAGAAAACTGTCCCCTAAGTCTCATTACAGAATAAATCATTGCTGGCCCAATGTTGCTGTCACATCTGGAGAGACCAAACCACTAAAAATGGCAAATGTAGCAAAAACCTATTGCTTCTTTGGGGTAAAATAGAAGAAAATTAGGCTAAACTAAGCCATTCTGCAAGTTCTTCTTAAAGATGAGAGGACCCAGATACAACCATCTTTTTGATTGGATTACCCAAGACAGCTTGTAGTTAATTATAAAAGGAAAAAAAATCAATGTCTACTTATTAACTCTGTACAAGGAAGTTTTAAGTGTTTGTCATAAAACTAAGAGTCATGTTACCTTAACCACAAAAGTCAATGATGAGCAAAAGTGGTCATTTGCACGCTTATTAACATTTTCAGACAGCAAAGAAAAGCACTTGATTCATTGTGACGGTAATTTCAGCAACAGAGTGACTTCTAAGTTCTAACACTGATATATTAATAGTACCCTCTTGAGAGACTGATGGGGCAGCTCAGTGGTAGAACACATGGTTAGCATGCACAAGGGCCTGGGTTCTATCGCTAGCGCGCGCGCACACACACACACACACACACACACACACAGTGCCTTTATGAAAATAATTCTGTGATTATAAAAAGAAATGACAAGTTCAGGCAAGATCACACATAATATGTAAAAAGGAAAATGTATATTTATCAATAGAATCACCATTTCAAGTCCAGAGAAATGCCAATTATTGAAAATCAGGTAATGCCATTCTCTACTCTAGATGTATTTGCAGAGAAGGGGAGCACCTTGCTTATAAATTAGTGGTAAAGGCCTTGTGCTACAATTTAAGCTCATCTCTTATTTTTGCATTCTGGACTACAGATTACACAGCAGAATGAAATGCATAAGACTAAGATTTTGTAAATTCAAGCTCTAATTTAGCTCTGCCACTATAACATTCAGCAAGTCAGTTCATCTTTCCAGCTCACATTTTCCTCGTCTACAAATCGAAGCAGATGAATTTGTGACCTCCCTTCCCGATGACCGAATTTAGTATTAATCTGCTGCATTTTTGTTAATTCTATGGTACAGAATCTCATTTTGAATAATCAGAGGTGATGCTTTCTTAAGTCTGGAGAACTATGGCACATGAAGCCATTCATCTGTGTTTTGAGGAAGCATGCCTCTCTCTCTTTTTCCAACTTTAAATGCCCCACTGGACACATTTAATTTGAAGGAGTGTTCCCACTGAGCCCTGTGTGAAAAGAAACTGCCATCATATGAATATTTACCCATCCACATTAAAGGAGACATGAAAATATTCCAACCGCTCCACTCGTTCTATTAATATTTCGTTTTAATGGATTTGGAACAATCACTGATTCATGGTCTCTTTCCCAGCTGGTCTCTGCAGAAAGAACTGGAACAATGTGCACATACATTTCACTTACTAATTGCATAACTGGATGTTTCAAGATCACTCTGACCCTCTGCAGAGCAAGATACACTGTAAGAAAAGTATTCTGTGTGGGAGAGGCTACTCAAATTTTTTAAGATCCAAGGATTTATAAGTCTTTTTAATTGCAAGAGACAGAACACTGATTTCCAACTGCTTTGAAAAAGAGTATAAGGATACAAGAACGTGTTTTACTAATATATGGGATTCAGTTTAACTCTGTGCAAATTATTCTCTTTTTCCCCATTTCTCATGCATTTTCCATGATCTCCGGTCTTCTCTGTGACACACTGGAGGCTGATATATGTAAATTGTCTCAATGACTTTCTTCTAGTTGGGTGAGGACAAAGGAAGGTAGCAGACCAAACCTGGAGGAATTACTGAGAAAAATATCTATTATAGCTTTTACTAAACTGGGATAACACCATTTCCTTTCTACAGATGGTAACAACTTTTTCTTCAGTTTCAAGTATCTCATCCTTCCTTATTTATTCCCTCCATTTTTCACATTTCTCTGTAAATAATTGTTTCATTACAATGTTCTTCTATAAATTGACCACAACGGATTCTGCTTCCTTGCTGGGACCTGAATATAATATGCTAAAGGGATGCCAATCTAGGGCCAGATGATATTACTAAGACCTACTATCAGCTCAACTATGTGTTTCATTGCCTTGGTCCATTTTTAGGTTCCACATGGTAGGAAGATAGTACATGTATAGAATTCCATGTTGGGATTCAAAAAAAATTCCCAGAAATTTGATAGGAAATTCTGAAGTAGCACTCATTAGATCAGGTTAGTACATATGTTCATGTCTTAACCCAAAATAATAATAGGGCAATGGGATGTCATAACTAGTCAGTCAGAAGTCCTCTCCACCATACCCAGGAACATGCAGTGGACTCAACTTAGTTCCTAGTCAAAACCCTGGAACTAAACATGGGACAAGAAATAGATTCCAAGAGTTTCTTTGTATTCCAATTTCTTGGTATTATTTGTAAAAGAAAAGAAAGCAGATACTGGATGACCATGAGTGATCACACGAAATTAAGTCAGTTGGGACCATGAAGTCTGAGCCTATAAAGAAATTGAGTTGTCCCATATTAACTAAACTTATTCCTCCATTCCCAGTCCCCAGACTCACCTGTACTTTACTTTTTATCTCTAGGCTCCCCATGCAATCAGGAAGCTTTAATTGGTTCACTATTTCCACTGATGAAACAATTTGATAACCTGTTCTTATAAGATGTTGAGAAAAGTCTGTTAATTTTCACTTAAGGGTTTGATTTTGTATTTTATGTTCAACACATGAACGTTGAATAAAGAGAAAGATCTTGCCACATACTGAATTTAATTCCTTCCTTCCTCTATGATCTCAGCTTCTACCAACATGTCCTATCTCTCTGTGTGGCAGCATCTCTGATTGTCAGCTTTCCATTGCTGGGGCAAAATACCTGAGGAAAACAAATTAAGAGAGGAAAGATTAATTTTGGTTCATGGTTTCAGAGGGTTCTGTCCATGTTTACCTAGGTCCATTGTTTTGGGATCAAGGCAAGGCAGAACATCATGGCAGAAGGGCATGACAGAGGAAAGGTTCTGAGCTCGTGGAATCCAGGAAGAAGAAGGTAAGAGAGGGAAGAAGGAGTTGAGTCAAGATATACCCTTTCAGGGGACTCCTCCAGTGACCTTCCTCCAACTTGGCCCCACCTCCCATAATTTCCAACACCTTCCAATGATTTCATCAAATTATGAGCCCATCAATGGATTAATCCACTAGGGAGGTCAGAGTCCTCATGTGCCAGTCACTTCCCTACAACACCACTTGTGAACATTGCTCCAGGCCTTCAACACATGAGCCAATGGGAGATATTCCACATCTAAACCATAACGCTGATGTAGTTCAGCTTTAGAAACACACTAAACTTTCTTAATCCTCAGGAAATTTGCATTTGCTAATACCTCTGCTCAAAATACTCTCCCCCACAATTTCACGGGCTGATTCCTTCTTTCCATTCAGATCTTGACTCAAATATCATTATTTCGCTGAGACCATCCTATACTTCATTTTTTCTTAATTCACTGCTATCTTATGGTTTTCTCATAAAATTTATCCCTATTAATTTGCTACTTTTCTGTTCCTTCCAGGTTGTTTACAGTCCTCATCTAACACATGTGGGCATTCAATGAATAATTGAATGAATAAACATGGTGATAAAATAACCCAAAAGAAAATCCCATTTTTATTAAAAAGAAATGATAGAATTTCATATACTGGAGGGAAGGACATTGTGGGAAGGCCTCTTGACTCCCCAAAAAATCTATGTATTTATAGATATATTATTGAAATTGACAAGTCAATGCAAATTTAGAAGTATAATAAATAGAAAATATTTAATAGAACTTAAAATGGGTTTGTCAAAGTTTTTTAAAAATTTTATTAAGTAAAGAAATTGGATAGTGAAAGTAGAGACCATATAGATAGGATAGGAACATAATTATCAAATGCTAGCACTGGCCACAACTGTAGTTCTTAATATCCTGTGCAGTAAATTGGGATATAGTTCAGGAATGAGCCACAAAATAATTATCACTATCTGCCTGTGTCCAGATTTCCATTTTTCTAACTCAAATTACCCCCCACAATACCACACATCAACATACAACACTGAGAAACATTACAAATATCAAATATGTAGTAACAGACTGGGCTTGGTGTTGAATGCCTGTAATCCCAAAGGCTCAGAAGGCTGAGGCAGGAGGATCACAGGTTCAAAGCCAGCCTCAGCAATGTAGAAAGGTCCTAAGCAGGAAATTAGTGTGAATCTGCTGCAAAATAAAATATAAAATAAAATAAAAGGGCTCGGTTAAGCAACCATGGGTTCAATCCCTAGTTCCAAAAATGGCAAAAAAAAAAAAAATATATATATATACACACACACACAAAAATACACACACACACACATACATGCACAGAGAGATTGATAACCATTATGGAATAGGTGGTGGTATACAAAAGAAGAAAGGGCTAAGGAAAATAAATTATTTTAGTAAATGCTGTTTTGCTATATGAATAATGTGTAGTAAAGCACACCTGGAATTATATCCATATGACATTGTCATTAGATTGAGTTTAGGCTTGATGCTTTTCCTTTTTATGATTGACATTGGGTGACTTTCTTTGTACTTCTCAGCCCCAATTTTCTCATCTTGAAGATAGTGATAATATTCACACATCATCATGCATAAAGTATTAATTAAGTGAAAGTATGAGTAGCCGATATTATTACCCATGGTAAGGATTTAGCATACTGTCTCATATGGACAGTAAGCTCTCAATAAATATTGACTTCTACTCATTATGTACTCATTATTGCACATGTTACTGTAAGAATGCAAAGCACTTATCAATATCTATTTTCACAGTCAAATGTAAACCAAGTAAAAATTCCTGCTACTTTAGCATTTATTTCTAATTATTTTATTCTCCATGTAAAACAGACATGATCAAAATATGAAGATTCAGTAATCAGTACACATATTGCTAGTATTTATATTTTTGTATACTATCAAGTTTGTCTCTTTAAAACCCTATTTCATTCTTTCCAAATTATAAAGAAATAAGAAATGTCAATCTTTCAGGGTAATTAAGAAAATTAAATGAAACAATAAATACAAAAGAAACCAAGCAGGGTGGAGATGTGGTAAATAATCCATAAATGTTTATTACTATCACTATTATTATATATTAAGAGTACCTTGTTCATGGAGCTTCATAGTAGCTCCAAAAAATTTTATTCTTCCTATTATAAGTGAAGACAAATTGAGACTCAGAGAATCTAAAGATTCACTTAGGTAAAAAGTAGAAATAAAATCTTGACCTCAAATCTTCTCATGTCAATAGCTTTTTCTTTCCACCACACTGTATTGCTTCTAATTTGTGGTTTTTATTTAAGGTCTCTAGCACAGTAAAGAGGATGGATCTATTATCTGTCTAAGGCTCCACAGGAATATGCCCAAAGACAACACTAATGCAACACAAATGCTTTGCCTGAGCTCCAAACCTAAGCCTATACTTTTTCATCAGATAAAGAAACTGCAAAGGCTAAGAGCAAGGGAAACTAGATATTAGTCATTGGTCCACTTCCCATTTCTAAATGCCAATGTCGCAGATCTCAAGAGAGGTAGACACAATCCCTCTCTCACATGGATATGCCTGTGAATTCCTAATGCAATAGTAGTGACAAGCATTTCAGGAAGCCATTGACATAAAGTCCTATTTTATATTAAATAGAGTTGATCTTTTTAAAACCAAAGTAGCTGCCATTTTCACTAGCTCTTTGAAAAAAAAAAAAAAAAATGTCATTCTCCTTTATCCTAGTTATGGTGCTCACCCACTCCTGTTTACAATAAGTTACTTTTACCTTTCTGAGCATCTTCTGCAAGATACTTTTCTTTTTAGCAGTTCCCCTTTTGCTTCAGAGCTCCATGTATTTGTGTGCACTCTTCTCGACCAGGAAAGTTCCAATTTCCTAGTCCATTCCTACTTTCACACTCCACACCCTCTCACTTGGCAACTAGTTACCCTCAAAATATTGGCTGTTCTGGCCTCTATTAAGTCTTCCCTAGGCCTCTGCTCTCGTTCACAGCAGAGTTCATTGGAGTGTGCTACCTCGAGCATACTCACGAGATACCATCCAAAATTGTTTGCGATTTGACCAAGAACTATTTGCAGAAACCTACTGTTTCATGCACACAGTGAAAAAATCAAATACTGCCCCTACCCTCTTGATTCTGCAATAGTCCATGTGTTTAAAAATTGATCTCACTTTAACATATCATGGTTACCACAAAGCAGAGAATGTAGTTCATTCATCATCAAACATAGGGCCTAGAACAGTGCCTGGCCTATGTTAATTGCCAGTTAAATATTTGTTGAATCATGGGGGTTAACAACCTGAATTGTGTGAAACATAAGAACATGTGCTTCAGGGTCAGACAATTCAGGCTCAGATGTGACTCAGTCTCTTCTCTACAGATTCCCAAAGGATCATTTTCTTATATTAGGTGCAACTGAATCTGCCCTTCAGCATAATTTGTTGACTTTAACAAGTCCTTCCCCCAAATACTACACCATGCTTTGTTTAATGAGATGCCAGAGATTCTGGAATCATTGCAGGCAATATTTAGTCATATGCTAACAAGGCTTGCAACTAGGAAGACTATATAGAAAGACTTTTTTTTTTTATTATAAAAGAAGCAGGGATAATGTCTCTGTTTCAGAAAGTGTATTGGCACAAACTTCCTTTACAAAAGGCAAGTGGAAATGGTCAAGGAAACCTTTTATTTTCCGATCAGCTTCAGGATTGCACTAGGATATCTCCACTTATAGTCAAGTCAGAATCCATCTGAACCTCTCGTCTTGAACTCTTACTGTGAACATGTTCTTAAACACATACATTGTATACCTATGTAACAAATAAAAATAACCTTTGCATTAATGCACTTTGCAACATATGCTGTGAATGAACATGATACCAGAGCCTAGGATAGATGTAGAGATTACAAGGATAAATCAGACGGTCATAAATTCACTGATTACCTATGTTTGATGGAAGAGACATATCTAGAACAGAAAAAAAAATTAAATGTCAGCACAATAGATGCTACATTAAAAGTAAGAACACATGGCCAGGTACAGTAGCACATACCTGTAATCCCAGTTTTCCCGGAGGCTATGGCAAGAGAAGCCCAAGTTCAAAGTCAGCCTGAGCAAATTCGTGAGACACTCTATCACAATAAAAAATAAAAAAGGTTGAGATATGTAAGCTCAGTGGTAAAGAATCCCAGGACTCAATCCCCAGTACCACCACCAAAAGAAAAAAAAAAAAAAAGGTATGAACACGTGCTGAGAAAACCCAGAGGAGTCTGCAACTAAGCATTGCCCAAGGACACAGGAAAATACTCAGAAGTGGTGACATGTAGCTGAGATTTGAAAGACAGGTGGGCAAGTTGGATGAACTATCTCCTCTTTGCTGTTACTGCTGCCTTCATTTCTATATACTTCCATCCATTACTCACATTGTGGTCCAAATGACCTTTCATAGTGGAAAACAAAACATGTCACCCACCTGATTTTTTTATTTATTAGAATAAAATCCATGCTCCTCACCTTAGACTGCATTCTCTGATGCATGGCAATCTCTCAAATATCACATATACATAATTCCCTCCTCATTCATGAAGATCTTTCTGTTCCTTGGACAAGACAAGCTCAACCCAATTTTGGTACTTTTAACTCATACTGTTTCTTTTGTTGACATTCTCAACTCCTACTTGCTCTGTTAACATATTTTTATCATTAGATCTCAGGACACAAAGTGCCAGAGAGACCCTTCCTCAATGCCCAATATGAGTGAAGTATACTACTCTTCCCCAACATAATACCATCAAAAGAAAGATTTTTTTCTTTCCTTTAAATGAAAATCCAAACACCATGAAAGATTCATGAATTTAGTCTGTCTTGGACATTGCTTTTAATCCCTACTCAGAATGAAGTGTTCTAACTACGTAGTAAATGCTATTCAAAGTTATTCATGTAATTCATTTCTTCTCTATCATTCCTTATATGTTGGCTTACTTAAAATATTCTCATGGGGATACTCACTATGTGTATTTTGGAGTCTTTTGGCAACTCCAAACTTCTTTTCCCGTGTATATTAGTTTGAGAGGGCTTGCATAACATATTGGCACAGATAGGGCAGTTTAAGCAATGGAAATTTATTTTCTCAAAACTCTGGAGGTAAGTTCAACATCAAGGTTTCAGTAGGATCAATACATTCTAAGGTCTCTCTGACTGGCTTTTAGATGGCTACTTTTTCCTGTCTTCTCTTTGGGTATTATTTGTGACCTAATCTCACCTTCTTATAATGATACTGGTCTTATTAGATTGTGGCCCACCTTAAAGCTCCTAATAACTTTAATTACCTCTTTAATGGTCCTATATCAAAATAGAGTCATATACTAAAGCAATGTCTTCACGATCAGAGATTTATTGGAACACCATTGAGTCACAACACCATATAATATGCCACCATGAATCTATCAGAAAATATAAATCTTACTCTACAAAATAATTTGTAACTCTTAAAGATTTCTTGATTCTATCCATGAGTCCTGATTTTTTATTTCAACAAATATGTTGGAATGTACTATATGATAATCTCATGTAACCAAGAGATCTGAAATATAGTAACTCAGGCAAAATTTATGCTTATTCCTCTTGGAGTCCAAAGGTAGATGGATAATCCACAGCAGGTGGGCAGTGTTGGTCCATGAGTTTGTCCAGGAATCCAAATCCTTTCAATTATGCTGCTCTATAATTTGCCGTGATTGTTTTCTCATGTCTGTGTGATAGAATTGAGTTTCATTCATATAACAATCTTCTCCTTGACACTCAGAATACAGGATAGAGAAAAAATGGAGAAAATACAGTTTTACTTTTAGGGCCTGGTCTTAGAATTAAGTTCTCACTTTCCCTCACAGTCCATTGTCACTAACTTACTCGTGATCATACCACTTGCAAGAGAAGCTTGGGAATTCAGTCTCTCACTGGGTGATAATGTGACTTGTCATGTGAACAATTCCCTATGTGGTGGTTAAGGAGCTGTGTTACTGAAAAGAAGGAAAGGAAGGATATTGAGGTATAATTAATCTCTGAATATTGGGGATAATTAATCTTTGCCAAGTTAATTGGATTTGTAGAGTATATCTAAAATGTAGCAGTATTTTTGACAGAGAGTAGTATAAGACATGGTCTTTGCTATTTGTATACTATTCTGATTTAAAAGTTTAAGATCAGCTCAATCTTCTGCAATTATTATTGGAAGGGAGATTAATTTTTATCCTAAATTTGATACAAATTCCATTCAACTTTGTCATATTTCCTGATTATTCAAGGATTACCTATGATAGAAATATGTCTAAGTTATTTGTATCATTTCATGATATTTTATACAAGCTAGAAGTATAAGAGAAACCCAGATAAAAACAGAAAAGGCACAGTTTAGCAAGGGTCCCCAAATATGTAAGCATCAGTCAATTAACAGAAAAATAACCAGAGACAAGATACTTAAAGTCTCTTAAGCATCAGAGTCCCCGTCTCCAAACTGATTGTAATACTAAATATAATGCTTATCATGAAGGCTTTTCTAAAGATTTAAAGACTAAGGAATGAAAATCAACCTGCAAAACACAATAAACCCAGATATATTTAAATTTGTGATTTTCTTTACTTAAGAACACAATCATTTATCACATCAAGCAATTCTCTTAAACTCCCCAAGTTCTAGTTTTCTAGTCTATAGAAGGACCAAATTCATAGTGTGGTCATGTTTGTACATAAACTGCCACCAGGGTACTTGGTGCATCCTGAGTGTTTAGTAAGTATCACTACTATGCTCTTTTTCTCTGCTAGACATAGTGACTCAGGTCTTTAGACAGAGGTCAGATTTCATTTCCATCTAAGGCCCTAGTTCTCTATAAATTCTTTGTTTTTAGAGGAAAAAAATGAACATACATAGCATATCTGTTTCCCCACTTAAAGGCCTTCAGGCTGGGTGCCTAAAAGATTAAACTGCATTATTGTCATTATTCAAATTAAGGTTTCTTTTCATGGTGAAGCTGTTCATACTTAGAGTGGAAAATTACAACTTCCAAAACTGTCTCCCCAGGGGATATCTAGTGGGTGGGTATGTTTTTATTTGGGGTCTCTTGTAAATGATCCCTATCAAATGAAGAAATCTGATTAAGGTCACGGAAACTTTTTGACAAATAGCAATGAGAAAACAGGAGCCAACCCAGCTATGTCCATTGCCCCATCCCCTCTAGATGCATTAATTCTACAAGACTGTTTAGCTGCCTTTTTTTGTGAAAAAGAACCACACAAATATTAGAAAATCTCTGATTTTAAGTAATAGCCCATTTGAGGACAATAAGGTCAAGTCATGAGAATAACTACAAGAAGACACCATTTAGTTCTACCAGTATTCATAATTGACATTGCTCCTTCCCACACAGTTAACATTTTCTAATATAGAACACATGCTTTTGGGATAATTCCCAAGAATATACTTTTCTCAAGTCCTGAGGAATAGGAATCTTCCTTGAATAAGGTAACCTGTACACTCATTTCCTGTGTCAACACTGAAAGTCATGTTAGAGCCTCTTAAAATAATTACTTAAAAAAAATCAAGTCAACATACTATGTCATCTTTATGGAAGTCTGTGTGTTTCATTGACTGAATAGACAGATTCATAACTTGTATATCCAAAGGAAGAAGAAAAACATCCAAGACTAAAACTAATGTCAAAATATTAGGAATACTTGGTTTAAGACTGGAGAATCACAAGCATTAGTTGTGGGTGGAATGAAAATAAAATAGTAAATGTTCCCCTCAACACAAAAGTACTTAGAACTATCTTGTCACATTCTGAATTCATCTGCTTCCCCATTCACTAGATTCATGTTAGACATTTATGGTAGGAGAATAACAACAAAGATGTTGCATCTACTGAGAAGGGGTATATAGTAAGATATTCCTAATCCCAATATGATCACTTGGTTAATATGCCTAAGAAATCATTCCATATTAAGGTAAATTCTCCTTTGGAATTATTAGGTAAACTATTGCAAGATCTTTTAAGAACATGTGAATAACCTGCTCCCTAAATTATTTAACTTCCAGGTTTAGCATTCTTTGATAATACTTGTCCAAATCAATTATTACAATGACTCTAAGAAAAGGGTGATTTTCTTTTTCTCTAATATGAGGAAGCTAATCTAAAACAAGGCAGGGGGATTGAAAAAAATAGAAGAATGATCAGTGGAACAGACAAAGGAGATTGGAGGGAAAGGAGGAGGGATGGTGTTATGGTTTAGATGTAGTGTCCCCCAAATCTCACATGAGACAATGCAAGGAGGTTCATAGGAGAAATGATTGGATTGTGAGAACCTTAACCCAATCAGTGATTTAATTCCCTGATAGGGATTATGTGAGTGACAACTGAAAGCTGGTAAGGTATGACTGGAGGAGGTGGAGTATTGGAGGCATGGTTTTGGGGTATATGTTTTGTATCTGGAAAGTGGAGTCTCTAAGCTTCCTGAGGATGTGAGCAGCTTCCCTCTGCCACACTCTTCTGCCATGATGTTCTGCCTCCCCTCCAGATCCAAGGAATGGGGCTGGCCTTCTGTGGACTAAAACCCCGAAACCCATGAGCCCTCAAATAAACTTTTGCTCCTCTATAGTTGTGCTGGTCAGGTCATTTAGCCACAGCAGCAAAAAGTCTGTCTAAACAGATGGGATAGGGAAACACAGTGGAATGAATCTGACCTAACTTTCCTATGTACATATTTGAATGTACCACAGTGACTCTCATCACTATTTTTATCAACAGACACTAATTAAAAAAAAACTATAAGTAAATAGAAGAAAGATAAGTAGAGCAGAGGTAATGGAACAAGGGGAGGGAGGAGGGATGTGAAGAGAGAGTACTGGGGACTGAATTAGAACAAATTATATTCTATGCTTTTATACTTATGTCAAAATGAATCCTATTGATATATATAACTAAAAAGAACCAATAAAAAAGACCAGAAAAACAAAACAAAACAAAAAAACAGAAAAATGGGGACTTTCTCATTTTATCATTCTTTGCTTTAGCTGAACTCTGGTTGATTTTAATATACAGACATCTAGAATCTTCTAATTTGACTTTATTGTTGTCAGCTCATAGCAAAATGTTAGCTAAATTCAAATTGAAAGTTCTAATGATCTTTCAAAAGTTTATATAAAATCATACAATTCCCAGCCCTTTCTCACATCTATTTACTATTTCTACACCCTGGATTTATCTTATTTTATTCTGATTTATTTCATGTCCTTCCATTTTACCAGAAAACCTCTTTGGAGGGAGATTGATAAAAGGATATATATTTTCAGAATATGAGTGGCATCTTTCTATTCCTGAATGATTAGAAAGGGAAAGAACAGATCAACCTTTCTAGAAACACTTTTAAACCATATTTAGACAATTAGTATTAAGCTTTCAAGAAGTGTTTTCTGCTTATACAGACCAAGGCAAAGAGGAGGGCAAGATGAAAAAACTCAAAATTCCTTCAGAAGTCTGTATTATGCTAATTTCTGTCAATGGACTTGACTTTAATTTAATTTGTCAATTTTATACATAAACCAAGTGCTGTCTTTGTGGTTTATCTGGAAATATACTATCTCCAGAAGTAGAAATGTTTTACCTTTCACTAGAATGTAAGGAAACTAACAACACAGAGAAATTAGTTTACAATGCAATAATATAGAATTTGTATTTTCCCTTACTTACTCAATGTATTACTTGAAATTTTTTTTTTTAAATAAGAAAGCTCTCATCACTCATCCACAGTTCTGTGAATTTTTTTTTTTTTTTTTTTTTTTCAAAATCAGTTTGCTACTTTTTCCAGCGAAGTGCATTCAGTTCCAGGAAAATGGTTCCACATTAATGTGCCATTTCTGTTAGATGTTAAGCTAAATTGTTTCACACTCCAAGAATGATTTTGTGAAGCATTGGAGTGGAGCTTTCCAATTGTACTGCTTTAAAATAGTTCAACAAGCTCCCCACAAGATGGTTGAGAGAATTCCTTACCAATTGGCCAGCCATAACTGTAATTCTCTAATCCAGGAGTCTGGGATATTGACCAAATGGTTCAGTGACTTGCAGGAAAACATCAATAGGACCAAACATTTTGACCATCCTGACTGGCTTGCATCTCTAGCCTTTAATCAAAGCATTGATCCATTCAATTTATAATAGCCTGTCTGTAAGATATAGGACTCCTGTCAGCAGTCACCATACCGAGCTGAAAAACTAGGGCATTCGGGTGAAAGGTCCCGTAGACACCAGGTTCATAGGTGCTACTTCACTTGCCTGATAGATGACCCTGAATGTCATTTGTAATTCTCCCCAAATTCTTCAGTGTCTCCTTGCAGAGTCTTTCATCACATATTCTTAGGGCCACCAACTCTCTGAAAGACAAGGAAACATTTTGCCTCCCACATGAAACCAATGCTCCAATATTCATAAGCAAAGAGACTGAACTGAGTGTCTGCCTGTGATCAGTGGTGCTATTTGTCCAAAATGGATGGTCTCTTCAACAGTAGAACAAAAGAAATAAAAATGTTCTAAGGTTACATGTTGATCATTGCCTACTTAGGGTAGTACCACACTGCTTTACTCTTACCCCTCTAAGAAGAGAACCACATCTGAGAGAGGTGTGCCAGTGGGGAAATGGGAAAATACACTATATGTTCTTCTGTATTTTTTAAATTTTGCATGCATACTTTCTACAAGAGAGAAGAATGGATATCAGGATCCAACAAATTAACATCATAGCTGAAATTTTAGGAAAGTTGTTTTTTTTTTTTCAAGACAATCATCTACAAAATTTAATGGTACCCACCTTACATATTTTTGTGATTAAGAGAACAAAAACATACAAGAGGCTGACATAGAGTCAAGTCCAATCATGGCATTGATAATTTGATACAAAGCAATCTCTGAAATACAACACTTGGAAGCCTCCCTCACCAACTGCCAGGTGGCTGGTGACTGCTCACTTGTTCATCTCTCCACATAAATCCAGTATCTGTCAAGTGCCAGGCACTGTGCTAAGATAATGCTAACACAATCCTAGTTCTCAAAAAATCATTACTTCTTAATGGCAGGCACACATGTGGACAAAGAAGACTGCCAGCCAGCGGTACTGCATGTGAGGGAAGCACTCCTTCCACAGCTGATGTCAGCTTTCAAGATCAAGTCCACAGTAAGATTATAAACTGTCTTCACAAGTATAATTATAGAAATAAGTTTGTTTCAGAACTTATAACTCAAATGCATTCAAGTCCCATTCTTTCACTGCTCTCCACTCCCTAAATTTTATCAGCTTGAAATAATTATCTCACATATTTTTCCATCATTTCTTCACCTGTAAGATGAGGTAGCAATGACATTTATTTACTTTATGGGTTTATTGTGAGAATTTAAGATAATAATACTTAGAACAGTCAATGCCTTGTTTAAATCCTTAATATGTGGTAGTTGCTATTAAAAAGTCATTGATATATGTATCTAACAAATATTTATGGAATGCTTTTTGTATTGGAATTTACTAGGGTATGAAAATCTAATGGGACTAATAATGTAATCATAGGCCCTGAAAACAGAGAGCTTTGGTTCTTGAAACAAAGAAAGAAAGAAGAAAAGCAGATAATAAGACTTTAATGGGTCATCTGGCCCTATCTTTTTATTTGCCAGATAATAAATCTGAGGCACACTTAATAGTAATAGCTGAGTTATTGACAGTTAATATGCACATGCCTTGTTCTTTTCTAAGTACCTATACTCATTTAATTCTTACAAATCTATAAAATTCAGTATTCCTGTTTTACTGATATGGAAACAATAAGAATTTTTACATCAATTGCCTAATGTCACATGGCTAAAAGGCAAAAGATACGGAATTTTGTTGGTTTGATTCCAATAACCAGACTTTTAACCATTAAGCCATTCTGTCTTTAAAGCATAGAAAGAATTAACATCAAGCCATAAGAAAAGAGCTTCTTGCAAATTTCTTGTTTAAGGGAAGTCATCAAAAGACAAGCTGGGCGTGGTGGCACATGGCTGTGATCCCAGCAACTGGAAGGCTGAGGCAGGAGGATCACAAGTTTGAGACCAGGCTCCATTGCTTACTGAGACTGTGTTTCAAAATAAAAAATAAAATAAAATAAATGACTGGACTGAAGTTCAGTGGAAAGTACCCTTGGGTTCCATCCCCAATACCACACACATACACATAAGCGACAAGTTAGGAACTAGGCATATGTGTCAAATATGAGTGACCACCTTAATTCATGCACCCTATATTTTAGTCCCTTTTACAGAAAAAAAATACTTCTGATTCCAACATGTATGAGAAATTATTAGGTTTTGAATTATTAAGTTAGGTTTATTAAGTTGGTTTATTAGATTTTAGGTTTATTAGGTCTCTGCATTAATAACAAAGTCTCAAATAAAAATAAATTAATTCCTTTAAATCTGAAGTACTTCATCTTTTTAAATAAGAACATAAATGATCTGAACTTAATTTTTCTTGTAACAATCTATTCATAATACCTGAATGCTTTATCAGTTCTTAAAAATTGCATTCTTACTTTTAGTGTTCATGGAGCTAAAAATATTTTACTTTTATTGCTACCAAAGTAAATTGCCTTACTTTTCTTTTAGGTATTCAGAAATTATTGTCCATAAAGGTCTTCTAAGAGATTAAAATATTAAAATTATTCTTTTTAGAAAATAAGTATTTATTACTACTTAGGTATATTAGAATAGACTAGGTAAGGCTACAGTGACAAACATCTCTAAATTTCCCTGAGACATAGCACACTGAAAATGTTGGCACAGGGTTGGGGATATAGCTCAGTTATTAGAATGCTTGCCTCTCAGGCACAAGGCCTTGGGTTTAAACCCCAGCACCAAAAAAAAAAAAAAAAAAAAAGAAAATGTTGGCACAATTTCTGTCCCACTCAGGAACTAAGCTGATGGAGATTCTATTATCCTTTCTAGAAATAGGCCTTAGTGGTCAGTAGTGCTAAGGAAGAGAGAGGAAGGTCTCCTGAGGAAGGCAGAATTGGAGGATCATCTATCAGTTCTTCTACAATTTTGTCTATAAAAGATACTCATAAGCTGGGCATGGTGGCGCACACCTGTAATCCAAGCGACTTGGGAGGCTGAGTCAGGAGGATCGCGAGTTCAAAGCCAGCCTCAGCAACTTAGCGAGGTCCTTAGCAACTCAGTGAGACCCTGTCTCTAAATAAAATACAAAATAAGGCTGGGGATGTGGCTCAGTGGCCGAGTGTCCCTGAGT